>JAMRYI010000909.1:0-60974 GCA_029231635.1 Ditylenchus weischeri | reverse complement strand
CGTATCGCCCATTTTACAACTTAGAAGCCTATAATCCATATGTCTGTTTCTCATAGCAAAGTGTTTACGTAGTTGCGACGAAATACCAGTCAATCTATTTTTCTATCATCGACCTAAACTAACCTCTAATTTGACTTCTCTCATCTTTTTAAAAAAAAAGCCAAAAAGGGGGCCCACATAAACAAAATTCTTGGTTTATTCAACACATCAACAATAACACAAAAAATGATTAGATGAATTGTTTAAATGGAGATAATCCGAGTCAGTCATGTGAATGCAGACACGCAGCTTCTGGAGATTCAGACTTGTGGACATGATATGAGCAAGTAGCTGAGAGAATTCGGTAGTTGGAAACTCGAAGCGATAGTCATCACCTTTAAAGCAGCTATCGATATCAAAGATTATATTGAAATTTTCCGTACGTATTGCGAAGGTTCTGAAAAACACAGGTTCGCTATATGCACAGTTGTAAAAAATTGAGCTGTACGCAAAAATTTACGATGAAAAGTAACTGGCTTCTGGCAGGCTTACGAACTGCCTTTCTGATAGAGTCATTTCCACCGATTTTGCATTCAATCTACTGAAAAATTGGAAAAAGTTTAGAATAGCCAATTGTGACATACCAGTCTACAGAATCATTCAATTCCAGAACGTCTATCAACACTTCAGGCCCATTGTAGCCGGGCAAGTCTAACCCACCTACTGAATGTGGATGATTTAAAGTAAAGTTCGACCCATTAAAAAACACGCACCATCGAGTTTTAGCAAGATAGCGTCAATGAGCCATGTGAATAACCCATAAACAGAAAAAATACCTCATAGTAGTAGCGTCCATAACAATGGTCGGCATCTATCAATAAACCCAACTAGTTCTGCAGGCTATCATTTTCAACCACATTAAGAAGGCAAGCAAGCTAAGTCATATCAGCGATCATCTAAAATTATTACTTAATTTAAATTTAAAAGCTACATTAAAACCAAACGTAGTCACAATGGAATGCTTCGACGTCAAGTTGACGTCAAGCTCTACCCACTTTTATTGAACGTGTTGGAAGACAATGTCATAGCTAGATTCTAACCGATTCTTCGTCAGACATGTTGCAACTGCTATCCACTCTTCATGAAACTAAAGTTACAGTTAAACAAGACAAGCAGAACAATAAAAAAACAAACAAGTCCGTGGATCACATATATCTGAGCGAAGCCAGTTGGACACAAATCGAAAGTTCCATCTGCCATCAATAAAGCACATTAGTTTGCAGTGGCCTCAAATCACCATCAATTTCAAGATGTCTAAAAATAAGGGGAATCTTTTACACGAAATCACGTTGGCTGAAATAGATATTGAAAGCAGCTTCCTTTGATTGTATGATTGTACATATGATTGTAAATCGTCTTCCGAGTGCACTTCTTGTTGTACTGTTCCATAAAGTAAGCAGCCAGATCGTTCGAATTCACTTCCATGTTCTTCAATTGCTGCAGCAGCTCGACCTCATCATCATTTGACCAATAGAACTCTTTCATCAAAACAAACGGAAAAATAGACATAAAGACTACGCAAGAAAAAACTAGAATTCAAGAGAGAAACATCACATGGAAATACACCCGACTGCATAAAAATTAAGAATGAATTTTCGAATTTCAAATCCTTGGCGTTATGATAAGGCGTTTCGTAACTTTTGGGTAATTTTACCCAAAAGTTACAAAAGTTACCCCAACGCCGTATAAAACTGGTCGGCTGGACCCCGCGTGATAGTAAAAATAGTATAGTAAAAATAACCTTATGAAGTTAACATTTACTCATGAATCATGGGTTTTGGAAACTTTTTTTACACAATATTATTTCAAGTTGTAGACATTTAGAACTCAAAATGAACGCTAGAATCTAGCAAACATTTAAGTTGTAAGAGCTCAGCAAGTTTATATAAAAATTATTTCGAAAAAAAAAAGCATATGCAAGTCAAGTAACAACACTTTTTCGTAACTTAACGTATAAAACAAGCTGACACATGACTTTCATTTGATTTTTTTCTAAATAATTTTTGTATAAACTTGCTAAGTTCTTACTACTAAAATGTTTGCTAGATTCTAGCGGTCATTTTGAGTACTAATTAATTACAACTTAAAATATAAATTGTATGAAAAAAATAATAATAAAAAAATTAAAAAAACCCATGATTTACGCATCATGAGTAGATGGTAACTTCATAAGGTTATTTCTCAAGCTTTTTACTATCACGCGGGGTCCAGCCGACCAGTTTTACACGACACTTGCGGATGCTCTACAAGAATAGAAAATAAAAAATGAGTCACCTCCCGTCCTCGAAATCACACCTCGGCTACTTCTCTTGTCAAAAAAATCAGAACTCCCAAAAGCCTGGAAATGGTATAAATGGCTAGTTGAAACTTGGCAAAGACGAAATTTAAGAAATAGGGTAGCAATTCAGTTTTAGCAAACTTTATGTAGATAAAATCTAATTCTGGCAAATTTCGATTTTTCCATATTCCTTTAGCCCTATAAATGGTCAAAAAATGATATAAAGAAATAATTAGCGGGCAGATAGTTCGTTTGTAATTCTGCCTAGTCTCAAGTCTATTTTCGAAGTCTTTTGCCAAATGTGATTCACCCAGTCTAGTCCCGAGGATTCTGATTTTGGCGATCGTTTTTCCCATATCCTTTTACGTTAAAAGACCCACGGCTCTCGCTTATCCGACACCTGATTTTTAAAAAGAGGTGGGATAAACGAAGACGCGTGTCTTATGGCACCGTAAAAGGATTTGGGAAAAACGATCGGCAAAATCAGAGTCCTTGCGATATATGGGACTAGACTGGCGAATCACATTTGGCAAAAGACTTCGAAAATAGAGCTAAAAAAAGTGTCGGACCCTAGGCGGGAACGAACTTGAGGGGGTGTCGGATAAACGAGACTCGACTGTAATTAAAAGCGATTTTTTGTAATTTTGGACCAGGTATAAGGAAACTTCGTTACCTCGATTTCTGACCCCTATTTTATTCATGCCTATCGTGTAGAAGAGGATGTTTTGGGTGCGGTTTCACAGATTAAGTGTCGGAAAAAATCCATCTTTCAGGGGGAGGAAGGACAACTCCTTACAAAACCCAACTCCTTACCCCAACTCTTACATTTTTTTGAATCTGTTATTCGATACACTTGTTCCGATCCAGTTTCTTTTTTTATTTATTGAGAGTGGCGTTGAAAGGCGTTGAAGTACGTACCACGGATTAATCCGAAAATTCTGTAGATTTGACTTGACCCATCTGGAGCCATAAAAGCTGACCCATAAAAGCTGTGTGAGCCCTTGGCCCGGACAGCGGTTTTTTGTAATTTTGTACCACACCTTATTACCCCGATTTCTGACCCTATTTTATTTATGCCTATCGTGTTATATTTTGGCGGGTTTTTACGAGTCGCTTGCCTTTCCCCAAAATTTGAAATATTTTATCAGAAAGCCCTGCTATTTCTACGTCAGATTCTCTTAAATGAGCCAAAAAAGGGGGTGCAACAGAAAGTTACGGCCGAAAGAAGATCACCTTTTATTATTTATGCAAATAACATTTTGACGTAAAATATTTTTTCACTTGGCGAACCACATATTCTGACATCAGATTCGTGCTCAACGTAGTCGATTTTCATGTGAAACTGCTCTCGAGGATAAAAACCACCTGTCAAATTTCAAATCCGCTTGGAAAACATGGAAAAAGATCATTCAGCTGCTTTTGCGCCATCAAGTATGTCTCTAGTTACAGCACGTCGTCTATTAGGCTCCATCAGTAGTGTTTCAAGTTTACTGCAGGCCAAATCGCCTAAAGAAGATGTTTTGGTTCAGGTATAATCATGGTCATTTATTATTCTCACTCTGAGTTCATTTATTCAGGGATGGGTGCAGAAGATTCAACATTTTCCTGAATTTTATTTCATGAAGATCAATGATGGTAAGCTTAAAGGACCATGGTCGCGTGTTCTAAATTGTACCCCGCAAACTCAAAATTTTTTACCTAATCATTGAACTTCTGTATGGGTTTTGCAGCTTGGTTTCTACAGGACAGGAATGAAGACAAGAATTTTTTTTTTGAATTTGCCGCCTCTATTCTTGAGTGAGAAGACGAAATTTCTTTTGAACGCCCGAGAAACTACGTAAAAATTGTAAAAATTTTTTTTTATTTATCAACCTATTCTGTGCCGAAGTCCCTGATTTAGTTTGAAAAAAACATGTAAAACGTTAAAAACCAACATTTGGCGAAGAAGAAAAATTTCGATGTATCGAATCAGTGGATCAAGTCAGCTTTTGTACTGAACAGTCCATATACTTAAAGACCACGGCTTTCAACAAGGACAAAAACGGGTAGTAAGAGACATTTTAGCCGTCATTACATGGTACAGCATGTGAAGCGTTGGTTTTTCCTTGAGAGTGGACACTGGTCACTTAATTTTTCCAAATTTTTTATTATTAGCCCATTTGACGTAAAATCGAAAAGTAGATGTAGGTCGTAGATATTAGATTTTCAACTTTTCCTATACAGATTTGAGAGCAAATAAGTCGAACTTCCAGACTTTACGTCAAATGTAAGGCTAAAATTAACAAATAATTTTCTGATATGGAAAACGCGAAAAATGATGCTTTTTAAGACGCTTGATGTACCAAAAGAAAGCTAACAATATACACTTTAGAAAAATCGGATGAATTTTCTGAAGAGAGATTTTTGGAAAACTAGAAATCGTTTCATCGTCTGGAACTTATTTTTCTAGTCACATTTGAAGAGTATTTTAATCTACCACAAAAATTACTTGAATTATTAACAAGGAGTGTACCGAAGAAGGTAAAGAAATGTTCAAAAGTCTTTCTTATTTTTATTTTGTCATCAGTCATTTTTCATCAGATTCCGCTGAGAAAGGCACTGAAAACATCTTATCTTTTTCAATTTTTATTTCTTCTTCACTCATTGGCGTCTTTCTCGCTAAAAATGATGAAAGGAAGTACAGGGTGTCCCAAGAAATTTGATACACTTTGAAGAGCCATAACTTTTTTTCTGGGTCTGATTCCATAAAAATCTGTAAACACAGATCGACTCAGAATCGCGTGACAATTTTTGGTGTATCACACGCGAAAAAATCCGACCAAATTCTGAAGTGGTCTATGAGAAAATGACCGACATTTTCAAATTCCCGCCTTCCGATAACCGAATTTCGGAAAGGCGGAATTTGAAATGTCGTCACTTTCACACCATAGGGAACCAAACTAATTTTCGAAATTGTGGTCGGATTTTTTCGCGTGTGTACACCGAAAAATGTCACGCTATTCTGAGTCGATCTGGTTACAGTACGGAATCCGACCCAGAAAGAAGTTATGGCTCTTCAAAGTGTATCAAATTTCTTGGGACACCCTGTAAATGAGAAAACGAAAATTTCATTTGATGAAATAAAAATTTCTCATTCTCTCACTAAAAATTATCATTTTCCCATTTTGGGAACAATGATCCGTTTGAAGAATTGAAATCATTATTTGTTTCAGCTGCTTTTGCGCCATCAAGTATGTCTCTAGTTACAGCACGTCGTCTATTAGGCTCCATCAGTAGTGTTTCAAGTTTACTGCAGGCCAAATCGCCTAAAGAAGATGTTTTGGTTCAGGTATAATCATGGTCATTTATTATTCTCACTCTGAGTTCATTTATTCAGGGATGGGTGCAGAAGATTCAACATTTTCCTGAATTTTATTTCATGAAGATCAATGATGGTAAGCTTAAAGGACCATGGTCGCGTATTCTAAATTGTCCCCCGCCAACTCAAAATTTTTTACCTAATCAGTGAACTTTTGCAGCTTGGTTTCTAGCAAAACAAGGCCCAGAATGTAATTTTAGGTAAAGTTTTGTTAGGAACCAATTTAAAAAATCCGTACAGAAGTTCAATAGTTAGGAAAAATTTTGAATTGGCGGGAGACACTCGTTGTCGTAGGCGGCAATGGTCCTTTAAAAACGTAATTGCACGTCGAAAAAACAGCTCCGGGCCGGAAGTGTTGTGAATTTGGTTATTGAAACAAATTTATCAGTTTTTTGGGTTAGCCTTGTGTCATACGACCAGCAGCCAGGTACTGGCGCGCGCCAGATGCGGCATTTTTATAAAACGGCAACTGCTCAGCTCCCGAAAATTTTGCCTGGTGGTGATGCGGGGCACGTGCTACTATGCCTATAAAGCCGTTTTGTATGCGCTGATATGTTAAACCAATTTAGGACTGAGTGCTCAAAAACTGCAAGCTGTCGTTCCTACAAATGCTATTACGAATGGAAATCCTGGCAGCGGTAATAAGAACACTTAAAGTTGTATTCGCCGATTAATGTTTTCTAAACCCAATCAGGTGCTGCCGTGTCGATACGTGGCAATTGGGTAAAAAGGTTGTTTAACTTTTTTATGGAAGTTGGATCATGCTAGGAACTTTTAGCAAAGGAACACAACAAAGTATGGAGTTACTAGCCAGTGAATGCATAATGTATGGCAAGTATGAACAGCTGGTAAAATTTTGATGGCATTGCGTTGCTTTTCTCGAATTTTGCGTGTGTTCAGCGATTGGAAGGACCTAACGGTGTCACACGCAGCTCTCCACATTTGAGGGTGAAGATGCCCTCGTTTGCAGCACTGTTCCGACTCAGATCCCGTTTGAATTATATGACTCACAGCTTCTTCATGGTATGTCCACTTCAAAATGTGCGTTTGAATGAAACAAACCCTTTTTCAGGGCAAAGAATTTCACCATATCGATCCACCATTGCTATGTATTGCACATATAAAGAATAATTGTTCACCTAAAATAATTTTTTTAGCTACAAATGACTGTGAACAGGCAGGGGAGGCGTTTAGCGTCAAGGTACTTGTTTTGTGATCACTTGTGCAATTTCACTCCAGCTTTAAAAAATTATTGGTGCCGATATTTTTCGGCCCAAAACCTAATATTTCAGTTTTAGTGCTCAAGGCATGACGATTTCTTCGATACAGGGTCAGATGTTTTTTTGCCAGTCTCAACTCAGTTGCATCTGGAGGCCATGTCGGGGTAATTTTTGATAACGTCGTAGCATTCAGTATCTTTTTTCTGGCCACCTTTTAAAGACTTCTCTCAGCAAAATTATTGATAATTTTATAACCCTTTTCACTATCTAAAATTTGAGTGGTGACTTATCTAGGAGTTGTGTGAAAAAGAATCGAAAAAACATATTCCAGGAAGGCAATGTCCAGCAAAGGCGCCATTCATTAGAAAAAATGTGGTAATTTTGATTTTTTTAGAGGGATTCCGAATGTTTACACCATCGCACCAGTTTTCCGGGCAGAGACCTCCGTACATTTTCTTCGTATAGCAGAGTTCCGAATGCTGGAAGCGGAATGCTCTTTTATGAATTCGGTTGGGGAACTGATTGATCTTGTAGAAGACTATTTGAAATTCACTGTGCAAGAAATTGGCAAATTCAAAGAAGAGATTGAAGCAACCAAAGAAGTGTGCGACGAAACTGGATTGGTTAGTTTGAATCATTACGCAAGAATACCTTTGAGAGCCTAAGAAATTTTGAAACAGATAATATTTAGACATTCGATTTTAGAATCTTTTGGAGCTGAATCTGGATCAGCCAATTCCTCGTCTCCGATTCCCAGAAGCTGTTTCTATTCTCGAAAAAAAAGGAAAGACTTGTAGTCATAGCTTTAACAAAACTCAAGAGTTGGCGCTTGTGGAAGAAGTTGGTGGTCCTCTGTTCGTAACGCACTTGCCTTCCCTTGGCAAGCCTTTTTATATGAAAAGAACCGATGACGGAAAATTCGTAAATTTGGAGCATCCTTTTTCGCATTAAAGAAAATTTTTATAGGTAGAAAATTTTGAATTACTTGTTCCTGTCGTTGGCGAGCTAGCTGGAGGCAGTGTGCGCGAAGATGATTGTAAACTTATTAATTTCTTAGTCAAAACACTTTTAATTTTTTTTGCTCAGGCGATCTGCTGCTGGAGCGTCTAAAAGGCTCACCATTCTTTGACTGGTATCTTGAACTTAGGCGCTGTGGGTATGTCTTGCACTTTGGGCTTTCTTACTTTATGGCACCTTTTCGATTTATTATCCGTTTAGGTATCCAAGAAGTAGCGGCTTTGGTCTTGGTATCGAGAGGTTAATGCAGTCGATTGTTAATGTTCATAATATTAGAGAAACAGTACCATTCCCGCGTTCGTACAAAGGATTGAGATGTTAGGATAATGTTTTGTATTGTGTTTGTTATCTAATAAAGAGTTTTCTAAGAGTCATCTATGGTTGTTTCGCTATTTTTCGAAATGTCTTGATTTTTTTCAATGGTTTAATTTCGAAATGTTTTAGTGCTGAAATGGTCAAACTGAAAAGAAGGTAATATCTTGATTTCTGTTATTCTTAAGAGCGTGCTAGTGTGAAAAACTCAAGCATGGCGAAGCGGAAAAGTGTTGGGGATTGTTAGCCCCAAACGGTGAGCAGGTCTAACCCAACTTATAAGAACTGGTATTCTTAGCATGCTAATACATTTCTACTAATAAAACCAGGTCTCCAATCTGGTATCAAAAAGTTAAATTACTAGGGTTAAATTAGTAGGATTACAGGGTTAAATCTTATCATGCATGTTAACTAATACTTTGACTGGTCACCGAAAATGTTTTTTTGGATTGGGTGTTCAATGTCAAAGCATGAGCATTAAATGAATGGTTGGGGCTACTATATAGCATGGCACAGGTCTTTTCGTCCCAATCTTTTCGTCCCCGGTTTTTTTTTGTCCCCGGTCATTTCGTCCCCCAAAGCCGCCAATTTAAAAATTATAAATAGGTTCAGTTGGGTAGATAATTTTTTCTTCGCTACCATATAGCATGCTGAATAGGTCTTATTCACCACACAAAATTTTGGATTTAGATAGGAATATTAAAAGGATATATAGGAGGGGGAAAGGGAGCACAAAAGGCCACTTGGTGTCACCCGATTCACCCTCAGTGCTTCAAATCCACCCTCAGTAATCCAGATCCATCCTCAGTAATCTAGATACCCCATCAGTGGTCAAAATCTATCCTCAACAGTCCAGATCTATCCTCAATAGTCCAGATCCACTAATTCAATAGTCCAGATACACTATCAATGGTTAAGATCCGTCCTCAGTGGTTTTGTTTTACTCTCAATGCCCAGAAACTTTTGGGCTACTCTTGGCCCGTGTGGGTGTCTAGTACTTAAAAAAATGCAGTCGGCTCTCTCCATAGTAAAAATTTTTGAATGACTTTTTTCTTATAAAAGACTTCCATCTCTTAAAATATTTTTGTTCAGTTCTGTTGGATGAGCCATGCACCAACCAAACCAAGTGGTCGTCCATATGGTGCGATTTTTTTTATTGTTTTTGGGTTTAAAATCTGTTTTTTGTACTGATTAGATTGTTCTAAAAGATGTTTGATAATAGTATAATGCGGGTTGGTACTTCTGATCTTTGCCCACCTCTGCTAGAAACTACCATCTACCACCACCCAAGTATCACTACGTACGCACTTTCACCTGAGTACCGATTCCTAGTCATTGCCTTGTTATTACCACCCGATAACTACTTTTTCGGTACTGCTACATCCATACGACCACGTGGATACCCTACGGGACACGAAACTACTCCAGAAATGATGTTCAGTGACGAAAACGGGACTTATACGGGATAGGAAACTACTCCCGCAACGGGGTTCTTGAAAGTCGAATCACTGTTTCAGCATTATCAGACCTTGTTCAGAACACGATTCTGGACAGTTACAATGATTTTTAATTAATTTCAGTTAAATCCAAAATATCGATACCCATTTAAGGGACCTACCACGTGGTTACCCTACCCACCCTGAGGCCTACTAATCTTATAAATACTATTTTATGATTGTTAATAAAGAAAAAAATGTCTCCTAATTGGCGGCTTTTGGGGACGAAATGACGGTCGCCCATATAGCATTATCAAGAAAAGGTCTTCTATTTGGACTGGTAAAAAATAAAACATATTTATGCGAAAAATCTAGTCGCCAGAGCCACTCACTTTTCATGGTCATGTTCTGATGCGTTAATTTCTTTTAAGTAAAGATTTTTTTAGATATCTTCTGGTGGAAATGATGTGTTCTGAGAGCAACGGTGATTCCGATCCACGGGTCAAGGTGCAGGACTCTGATATTTATCACGCTGTATGCAAAAGATTAGCTTAAACTACTAATTTCCCAATTTTGAGGTGGTTGCTCAAGTGGCTTCATTGCACGGTGACTATGGCATTGGCGCAATAAAGTTCGTTTTTGATTGCGAGTTGGCATTAATATTAATGTTTTTGTTTCAGATCATCGTTTCAGGTATAATGAGTTAACTTTAGAGGCTATGGGTTTTTAATTATAAGAAAAAAGATTTACATATTTGGTCATTAAACGGTTTATCTTAGGTGAAAATCTACGATGAAAACACAAATATCGCTGTTTTCAAGGTGTCATCGGACGGTTTGAGGTTTTTGAACTCAGCTTTGCCATTTGTGTGTTGCGTATCCGTCTATAGCTGCACTCTTAGAATGATATTTGAAGGTAAGTTTTGTTTCATAATTGTGCAAATTGGGTAACTTGACATTTAGGTTCTTCCATGAGAACAGTTGAGGTAATTTCATGCCACTTTTAATATTTCATATATTTTTTTGTTAAAAAAGCATATCTGGTAGAACAATAATGTGGAGAAAAATCCGGCCTAAATTGTTGTGCTGTAATTAAAGCCGGACAATATGAAGAGGATAAGAGTTTATGACCTATAGGCTTATAGTGAAAGGAACAGCCGTATTTCCTTAGTATGTGCCCCCTGGAAGGAAGTCGAAAAACAAACACCCCGTCTAATTAACACCCCCTTAACTTTTAAATATTGATCCGTGGCCATTTTTGACCTTATTTTTTTGAAATTTTTCATTAATAAAAAAACCAATAAAAAAAGAAAATGTATTAATCAAAAAACTGCATTTTTTTACTTAAAAATTAGTGTGTTGTCAGCTGCTTCGCAGCTGATAGCGCACACAAGATTCGCAAAACATTTTAAATTAACTGTAAAGCCACTCCTAGACCACTCATGAATACGTATAAACCACCCCCAAACCATCCATCCCCCCCTTTACTCTCAAATCACCCCCTAACCACCGTAAAACATCACCCCTAAACCACACTCAAACCACACTCAAAACACCACTGAACCACCCCTGAAATACCCTCAAACCACCCTTAAAACAACTAAATTATCACTACTTACCCAGCAACCACTCTCTAAAAAACCATGATTTTGACTAGAGATGGAGGATGGCCTATTCCGGGACGGGACGGGACAAATTTTTAGCAAAATTTTCGGGACAGGACACCGGACAGGACAACCTACAAATCTGTTCCGGGACGGAATCCGGGACAGGACAAGGTCAAATTTTCAAATAAATGAGGGTCAGTCAAGGGTCAAATATGGAAACCGAAAAATTTTCCCGACGGGACACCGGGACGGACAAGGGTCAAATTTTTTCGGTCGGGATACCGGGACGGGACAATCGCATGAAACTCCACCGGTCGGGACGGGAATGTCCCGTCCCGTCCCGCCTCCATCTCTAATTTTGACCCTTAGCACATCCTGTTAGTACAGAATTTTGAGTTTTTTGAAATATTTCGAACAATTTGTTTAACAAAGGTAAATTTAACAAAAAAATTATCTTAACTTTAAAACTACCCCCAAACCACCCTTATTAATTGTTCTGCATATTCCAGCGCATCATTTACGCTATTATACCTCTGAGCTGTAAAAAATCAGAACCCTCATGACAATTTTACGTCTCATGAAGTGAGATTTTTTTCGAAAAAGCCCAAAAAATTTCAGAAAAGCGGTATTTTCTCGGAAAATTTAATATCAAAAATAAAATTAAAATTTTTTATCTCGCTTTACGTTTCCTCGCTCATCTTTTAAGTATAACTGTGACACAATAAAGATAAACGCACCGGGGCGTTAATTAGAGGAAATACGGTAGTTAAGCACATTAAAAAAAATTCACTTTCAGTGTCACTTGATCAAGACGAATTTGGCTTCTCTCTATGCTCGGCTTAGAAATTCAACAATTCCAGGTTGTTATTTTTTTAAAGTTAGCTAAATAATCTTTTGCAGCAGAGAAAGCTGCCATGCAAAAAGCAATTGTTTCCGTGACAGGCTCTCGAATGTCAAGTTTCCGAATTTAGATTATACAAATGTTGTTTCGTTTGATTGTTGTACTTTGTTCGCTGAGTAAAGATATTTGTCTGAAACTTTTTTGTGATGTCTCTGTTGGGGTCCGAGTGAATTTTTGTTGCCGCCTACGATTTACAAGACTCCAAGAGAAAAGCGTAGTATTATGACATTTTAATGGGAGGGTGGGGGCGGGTTGTTGATACCCATACAAATGCACTCGAACAAATTTCATTTTCGCGCCCGGGTGTCCCGATTTTGAAATACTAAACAATCTAGTCTCGTTATTGCGGCATTCAAAGCTACATCTCAATAGATGACTCCCTACCAGCTGTTTTTTTAAGTGGCAGGCAACTTCACATATGAATCGCCTAGGCTGCCAGTTCTAATTTCTCTGGCTGTAAACCTCATTTTTCACCCCACGTTTTCAGTGAGTTCACTGAGTTGAAGGGCTAAAACGTATCGGGCAGTCTATTAGAATCATTTCCAGCACTGTTTTATTGTCAGTAATCGCCTTGAATTTGCGATTTAATTTAAATAACTACAAAATTATAGTAATCCAGTCAGAAACAAATATTACGGTATTTCCTCTAATAACTCACCCGGGTGAGTTATTTTTTGAATCCCTGAAAATCATGAAAAGTTGAGGTCGATCTCGAGATTTTCGGGTGAATATCTGAAATCTAAAAAGTGGAATCCGTAGAGGTCGTGGGAGTTAAGAACACGCGATAAGCAGCTTTGCAAAATATTGACTCTGAGCTGAGGTATAGGTCATCAAAGTTGAGGAGGGGGTGGGTGAGTTATAAATTCCTCTAATAGGAAATACGGTAAGCTTACAATGACTCTGCCTTTATCTGTCTGTGACTCTATCCTATAATACGTTTCCATTTTTTCCTTGGTCTCTTTGTTATTTTTCTACAGTTTTTGTCTTGGTTCGCCTCCGTGTTGTTTCTTAAATAGTAGCATTTATGATATGGTTTTCATGATAACCGTAATCCCATTTATCACCTTAGTTCTTGCACCAAATAATTAAAAAAAGGTGGGGTAAAAAAAGCTCACCCCAAAAAGGATACTATCTTCGAAATGATATCATCTATCATATCATTAAAAAAAATGATACCACGCAACCACTGACCAAAGCGCTGCATGTAACTTCTGGTCATAATAATCCCAGATAGTATTGTTTTGTCTTACCGTTACCATCAGCTGTTTTTTAGGTATTTTTCATTTTTGCTTGTAGTTTTTGCGCATTTCTGTGATAAATCTGGTCTTAGTAATCATTTCCAGAAAAAAAAACTACCACTAAGAGATCTGATTTGCTGTAAATGCTAGCTGCGCTCTAAACCAGCCTCGCTGCGGAATTTTTTTTTCGCCTGTGGCTGAAGAAAAATTATAAAAGCAAACTGAGGTGTTGGGTTGAGTTTGTTGACGCGTTTGCATATCTTGTCCCAACCCGGCTCTAGATAAATTGACCCGCGGTAAATTGAACCTCCAAATTTGTCTGGAGAGGATTTTTTTCAAATTAGTTTTGACGCTGGTGTCATGTGCATCCTCATCGCCAACCTTTGAATCGTAAACTAATGGCTGTATAGGGAAGGGAAAGGAAAAATAATAAAGGCTACTTGATCCCACATGATTCACCCTCAATGGTTCAGATTCATCCTCAGTAGTCTTGATTTACCCTCGATGTCCAGAATCTTTTGGGTGTCCTCTTGGTTGATTTGGATGCCCAGTACGCGAAAAATGCAGTCAGCTCTCTTCATAATAAAAACTTTAAATTAGTATTTTTCGCCTTATAAAAAACTCCCATTATTTAAAATGTTTTTCTATGAACAAACCTCAGTTTTGCTGATATTCTACATACCAACAAAACCAAGTGCTCGTCCACTTGGATCAAAAAATTTCAAAATTTTCTTCACGTTTCCGGATTTCAAAACCTGTTTACTGCACCAATTCGAGCATTCTAAAGATGGTTTGACAGTAGTAAATTTACGTTTTGATTTTACACTTTTCGTAAATCTTGTAAAACGTAAATTTACTACTGTCAAACCATCTTTAGAATGCTCGAATTAGTGCAGTAAACAAGTTTTGGAACCCGAAAACGTGAAAAAAAATTTGAAATTTTTTGATCCAAGTGGACGACCACTCCGTCTTGTTGGTATATACTATACATGACAATAAGAAAAACTGAGGTTGGTTCACAGAAAAACATTTAAAATAACAAGGATATTTTTCGATACAACAATATAGCAATATAATTGGTTTAAAAAATACGGAGCGAAATAGCTGTGGGTCTAACTGACCGCTGACCCGAGTAGCAGAAACCGGTGATGTTTGGTAGCGGGTTCGATTCTCAGCCATGTCCCAGCACGTCTGAAATAGTTTTAAATACTAGTTTATGACTGTTATTTGAAAAAAATAATGTCTGCTATCACGAGGATTTGAACCTGTAGCCTCACAATTTTGAATTTGGGGAATTGAATTTTGGAAAATTTTAAATTTGTAGGGGCGAATTTACCAAGGAGAATTCAGAATCTCTCCTGAAACAGTGTGACTTGGCAACTGGATCGGAATAAAATCTCTTTTGAATAAAAACCTCTCGAGACAAATTCGAGAGTTTAATTTCCAACTATGGTCAGTGTTTGAGTGACTCAAAGTGAGAATCTCAGTGAGTGAGAGTGAGAATGAGCCACTCACTCACACTTAATTTTCGATTTTTGGTACGTATGCACTTGGGGGCGCATTTTTCATTTATTTAAAATTAGTGTTTCGACGTCTCTTAAGTAATTTATGCTTAAAACGATAAAAACTATTTTCGAACACTTTCATACGTCAAAGCTGATTTTGAAAAATAATTTTCACCAAAATTTGACCTTTGCCTTGGGGACCAAGGTAACCACCTATATAGGGTATTCTAACCCGTTTGGTCACTGGAGCTGGGCAAAAAGATTCTTATATGCATTTTATGATCAAGTGTCTTACTCGGAATTATGTCTAAAGGAAAGTGAGTGCGCGCATCTCCAACCAACCAAGCGCCCCCCTCCCCCAGTGCATGAATGCCCGATTTTTATTCTCACTCACTCTAATATTTTCATTCTCACTCTCACTTGCTCATTTTTTCATTCTCAGTGAGAATTGAGTGAGAATTACATTTTTCTGTTTCAGGCCAAGATCAACACAGTTTTTATTTAAATCAAAGCGATGCGTACACCTGAATTCAAAAATAAAAGAGAGAAAATTAACACTTATTAATCAAGAACAATGTTTGCATCTGCTACCTTATTTTTCACAACTTGGTCATGCAACTCGACAAATGCAGCTAAATTTTGGCAGGGCTTGATTACATCCGTACATTTTTTCGAATTTGTTCGACTTATTGATTGCTCACGAGCACAAGTTACAGGAGTGGAAACAGGCATTAGAGATATTGGCAGTGCCAGCCACTAGCAGCCCTATCGAACGCTGCTTTTCACAATGTGGATTGGCAACTGCCAGGCATAGGAGCAGGACAAAATTTGATCTGTTAAACGCAAAAACATTTGTCTACATTAATTCTAAAAACATTTACTAGTTATCAATGAAAATTCCAATGGCTTTAGTTAATAAAATTTTTTTTGATTCTATTTATTCTCACTGCAGTGAGAATCAAATGCTTACTCCACTCTCTTTTTCTGCTCACTTCTCATTCTCACTGCCCCAAAATATTTTCATTCTCACTCTCACTCACTGCCTGAAAATCAGAGCGAGTGCAAACACTGGGGTCAATTTACCGCCGCCCCCAACCAGGGGTTCGATTATATCCCTAATTAAAGGCATTGTTCTTAATTGTGAAAATTTGCCTTTAATTTTTTTGAAAATAAAGGCACATTTTGACGAATGTTATGAAAGTTATGACTACCTTCTTGGGCAGAAAGAGTTGTTGAAAGTAGGAAAGGGGGAGGTTCGTCAATAAAGTTGTTTTTTGTTGATTTTGTCGGGTTTGAGGCATAGGAACAACATGCCTTTAAGTTGCCTTTATTTTGGTAAAAATTCTTTAAATTGCCTTTATTTGTGACACTAGATGCCTTTATTTTAGAAATTCGCGATCGAGCCCCTGCCCCCAACCCATTTTAGTCGCTAGTTTTTCTCTAATATTCTCTCCGATTCTCCAAAATTAATTTTTCGAATGCTCCTTTTGGCGGGAAGTTCAAACAGAACATTCAAATAGTTTTTAAATCCTCTTTTTACTCGTTGAATTATGCTTTCTGGACTTATGCATTCTGATTTATATCTTTTGATTAAAGTAAATTTAGAAAACCCAAGAAAATGTCACTAACACCAGGCAAATGTTTCAAGCCTATGCTGGCCCATCCATCCAAGGGTATTGATGAGGTTCTAAAAAAATTTGGTGGCAAAGACGAATTTGCTTGTGAGTGGAAATACGATGGAGAGAGAATCCAAGTAAGAATATGGTTACCGTATAACCTCTATTAATCACCCCCCCTCTAATAATCCCCCCTGACTTTATAGACCTATATCTCAGCCTAAACTAAATATTTTACAAATCTGTTTTTTGCGTTTTCTTAACTGCCATGAGCTCTACCGGTTCCGCTTTTTCGATTTTGGCCCGAATTTTTCACCCGAAAATCTTGAGATCGACCCAAAATTTTTCCGATTTTGGGAGGGTTGAAAAATAATCCCCCCGGGGGGATTAAAAGAGGTTATACGGTAACCTTTTCATAAAACATTTTTAAGATCTCTAGAATGCAAAAAATAAATAAATTTAAGGTTCATCGTACCCAGGCTGGCAAAGTACAGCTATTTAGCCGAAACCAGCTCGAAACCACTAGCAAGTACCCAGATGTGGTGGAAAGGTTGTCACAGTGCCTTGCCTCCAGCACCAAAGATTTTATAGCGGATGGAGAAGTGGTGGCCTGGGACGTCGACAAAGCTACCATTCTTCCATTCCAAACACTCAGCACTCGGAAGCGAAAAGTAAATATTCTAGTTTCGGACCATTTTTCATAACTATCACAGCCATATCCAGGCAGGTGATTCTAACTCAGTCAAAGTTCAAGTAGTGATTTTCCTGTTCGACCTAATCTACGTCAATGGAAAATCCCTGGCGAACCTGCCTTTCCGGCAACGCCGCCAACAACTCCACCAAAAGCTAATCCAAGTGCCTGGGTCTGTGTTCTTTGTGACCAGTATGGATACCAAGGACCCGGAGGAAATTGGAGAGTTTCTGCAAGATGCTGTTAGAGGCAGCTGTGAAGGTAAAAACGATTTCTTTGAAAATTTTCAAAATTTGCCATGGTATTGGGTTGTAACATAAGTCATGGCGGTTTTTAGTGAATTTAAGTTAGCAGTATCACACACATGCGATATACTTTACATACCAATGGAAAGCTCATTCTTTGCTCTACAAGATCTTTGTTATTGTTTTTCTGGAATGATCAATTCTGGTAATTTGTAGGCATAAACGATGGAGTGCCAAGTTTTGTTTTCAACATCACTTGCTTTCGCTTTCAATCGTGGTGAAGGCTACAGAAGCAGCTAGGAAATTTGTGCGGCTTACGGAGAAGATGCTATGCCAGAAAGAACGGCTCAAAACTGGTTTCTCAAGTTCAAAAGCGGAAATTTTGACCTTAATGACGCGCATCGCTCTGGCCGACCATCTGAGTATGACGAAGAGCGCCTGAACGCACTTTTGAAGGAGGATGGTTATCAAACCACTCGAGAGCTGGCGGAACAAATGAATAGCAGCGCTATGACTATCTCTCGCCACTTGCATAGCATCTTCTCCGTAAACCGCACAAATTTCCCTAGCTGCTTCTGTAGCCTTCGCACCACGCTTGAAAGCGAAAAGCAAGTGATGTCGAAAATGCAAATCCTTGTCCACTTGGCACTCCATCGTTTATGCCTACAAATTACCAAGAATTGATCATTCCAGAAAAACAATAACAAAGATCTTGTAGAGCAAAGAATGAGCTTTCCATTGGTATGTAAAGTATATCGCATGTGTGTGATAATTAGCGAATAAAATTCATTACTAAAAAACCACCATGACTTATGTTACAACCCAATACCCCTGACAAGGAGACTCTGAGTTTTTTGAATTTTGCAAAAATCAGCTTGTTCCTCTGTTAAAAGTTTCAATTGCAAAAAAAATCGTCGCTTTTTTTGTTTTTGCGACAAATAAAATTAAAAAAGGCTGTAACTAAAATGACACACCACACCAAATGCTGAGTTTCCCCAGTAAATCTGCTGATTTCCTCCGAAAATTCACTAATTTTTCGCAGTAAATCGTATAAATGAGTATTATCGGTGTTTTGATAATTTGATTTTTTTTGGATTTACATGTAGCCCTGCATCTTTAGTTTCTAATAAGCTATCAACTGGCTTAATGTGATGCAAGAAAGTAAGGTACTTGAGTACCTGGGGGGCTTTTTAGTTAAGTGTGAATAGTATTTAAATGTCTCCTAAGTAATTTTATACGCAAAAACGATAAAAAAGGTTTTTCTAACATTTTTCCCTATTAAAATTAGGTTTTTGAAATTTTTGTTGCCACAGGACCACCAGTTGCCTTGGTCCCCTAAGTTAAATGTTTTATAGTGTGATATCCTACCACATTTGGATCACTAGAGCTAGGCAAAAAGGCTCCTTCATGCATTTTTGATCAAGAGTCTTGCTCGGAATTATGTCTGGCAAGGTGTGAGTGCGCATTTAAAAAGCAACCAAGCCCCCTCACCCCGAAGGCCGTTGGGGCTTGCTGCTTGGGGTTGAGATGCGCACACCATACCTTAGACGCAAATCACTCGAAAGTGACTCTGGATGCATGGATGGGCTTGGGGTTGAGATGTGCACACCACATACCTTAGACGCAAATCACTGAAAGTGACTCTGGATGCATGGATGGGTTTAAGTTGAGATGTGTATAACCACATACCTTAGACACAAATCACTGAAAGTGACTCTGATGCATGGATGGGCTTGGGGTTGAGATGCGCACACCCACATACCTTAGACACAAATCACTGAAAGTGACTCTGGATGCATGGATGGGTTGGGGTTGAGATGTGTACATCCACATACCTTAGACACAAATCACTGAAAGTGACTCTGATGCATGGATGGGCTTTAAGTTGAGATGTGTACATCCACATACCTTAGACACAAATCACTCGAAAGTGACTCTGGATGCATGGATGGGCTTGGGGTTGAGATGCGCACACCACATACCTTAGACGCAAATCACTCGAAAGTGACTCTGATGCATGGATGGGCTTGGGGTTGAGATGCGCACACCCACATACCTTAGACACAAATCATCGAAAGTGACTCTGGATGCATGGATGGGTTTAAGAGATTGTACATCCTCTCCACATACTTAGACACAAATCACTCGAAAGTGACTCTGGATGCATGGATGGGCTTGGGGTTGAGATGTACATCCACATACCTTAGACACAAATCACTGAAAGTGACTCTGGATGCATGGATGGGCTTGGGGTTGAGATGGGTACATCCACATACCTTAGACACAAATCACTCGAAAGTGACTCTGGATGCATGGATGGGCTTGGGGTTGAGATGTGTACATCCACATACCTTAGACACAAATCACTCGAAAGTGACTCTGGATGCATGGATGGGCTTGGGGTTGAGATGTGTACATCCACATACCTTAGACACAAATCACTCAGTGACTCTGGATGCATGGATGGGCTTGGGGTTGAGATGTGTACATCCACATACCTAGACACAAATCACTGAAAGTGACTCTGGATGCATGGATGGGCTTGAGATGTGTACATCCACATACCTTAGACACAAATCACTGAAAGTGACTCTGGATGCAATGGATGTTTTGGGCCACATCTAGATAAAAGTGTACATCCAACATACCTAGACACAAATCACTGAAAGTGACTCTGGATGCATGGATGGGCTTGGGGTTGAGATGTGTACATCCATACCTTAGACACAAATCACTCGAAAGTGACTCTGGATGCATGGATGGGCTTAAGCAGATGTGTACATCCACATACCTAGACACAAATCACTCGAGTGACTCTGATGCATGGATGGGCTTGGGGTTGAGATGTGTACATCCACATACCTTAGACACAAATCACTGAAAGTGACTCTGGATGCATGGATGGGCTTGGGGTTGAGATGTGTACATCCACATACCTTAGACACAAATCACTCGAAAGTGACTCTGGATGCATGGATGGGCTTGGGGTTGAGATGCGCACACCCACATACCTTAGACGCAAATCACTGAAAGTGACTCTGGATGCATGGATGGGCTTGGGGTTGATGCGCACACCACATACCTTAGACACAAATCACTCGAAAGTGACTCTGGATGCATGGATGGGCTTGGGGTTGAGATGTACATCCACATACCTTAGACACAAATCACTGAAAGTGACTCTGGATGCATGGATGGCTTGGGGTTGAGATGTGTACATCCACATACCTTAGACACAAATCACTGAAAGTGACTCTGGATGCATGGATGGGCTTTTTGGGCCAGATGTGTACATCCACATACCTTAGACACAAATCACTGAAAGTGACTCTGGATGCATGGATGGGCTTTGGGTTGAGATGCGCACACCACATACCTTAGACACAAATCACTGAAAGTGACTCTGGATGCATGGATGGGTTGGGGTTGAGATGTGTACATCCACATACCTTAGACACAAATCACTGAAAGTGACTCTGGATGCATGGATGGGCTTGGGGTTGAGATGTGTACATCCACATACCTTAGACGCAAATCACCTGAAAGTGACTCTGATGCATGGATGGGCTTGGGTTGAGATGTGTACATCCACATACCTTAGACACAAATCACTCGAAAGTGACTCTGGATGCATGGATGGGTTTGGGGTTGAGATGCGCACACCACATACCTTAGACACAAATCACTGAAAGTGACTCTGGATGCATGGATGGGCTTGGGGTTGAGATGTGCACACTAACATACCTTAGACGCAAATCATTCGAAAGTGACTCTGATGCATGAAGGGGGTTTGGAGTTGAGATGTGTACACCACATACCTTAGACACTTGAAAGTGACTCTGATGCATGAAAAATGTATGCATACCAGAGTTTATTTATGCGGTAGGCTCAAGTTAACAAAACTATGTTCAAATCTCATCTTTCTTAAGCAAAACAGTTCTTTTCAAGTAATCAGTGCTGTCTGCATAAGCCTAAAATAGTTTTTAAACAACAATTTTTCATTCGAATAACGAAAATAACTTGACACCACAATGAAAGCTTTATTTTGTGGAAAACAAATAATATCGAGTGATAACCTAAGGAAGGAAACTGTTAGAAAACTATGTTTTTATCGTTTTTAGCGTATAAAAATTACTTAGACGACATTTAAACACTATTCACATTTAATTAAAAAAGGGTCCCCCCAGGTACATAAGTGCCGAAAGTAATAGAACAGTTGGTTTTAAAAACAAGAAGTAGTTTCAGAAAACTTTTTTGAAACTTTTTTCTGAAAACATTCAGCCATTTAATAGCTCATTAGGAACTAGAGATTCAGGGCTACATGTTGATTTAAAAAAAAAATTACAAATCAGTAGTTTGAAGTGTAATGGGAAATCAGTAGTTTGAAGTATAGTTCGCAATTGCGCCTAATTAGGCGCACTGCGCCAAAATAGCTTGGCGTTTTGTTGGGTAGCAACCGCGCCTAAAGTGCGCCTAAACTGCGCCTAAATTTTAGGCGCAGTTTAGGCGCAGTTTAGGCGCTATTTAGGCGCACTTTGGATGTCATTGGGTTGATACCTTTTAGCCAATTTACTACTAATTTTACTGTCTCTTTTCACTCAGTTCACTGCTAAGAACAGACTAAAAGCTTGTCAAGTAATAACTGACTCAATTTTATTCTAACTGTGACACGATCAAACAACAAATAATTACGCAGTTTCTTTCATATAAAGATTTCTCAATCGGATAACAGCCGCAACTTTCTTCGGATTCATTCTGTTTCTGAGGAAATTCCCAACCACACAACGAAGTTCTTTAAAGGCCCTTTCACTAGGAGTTTGATGTTTGTCCACCCATTACCATATGCGCAAGAGGTGCTATTTGAGGTAGAAACTGAAATAGAACCAAACCAATTTTATTCAAAGTATAATGATGTGACTTGCCTTTTCGTTCTTACGTCAAAATTCTAGAACATCCATCCCCTCGACGACACGCATAGCCATGTAGTTTTGAATCTCGAGATCAAGCTCAGCTGCCGGGATGCTTTTAAATCGTGAATTTCGCTTCACTGGCAGAGGTAGGAAATATTTCTCCAAGTAGTAATTGTGCTTCTTTTTCACTGTTTCTTTCATCTGAAATCGTTGGAGGATAACTTTGATTAAAACAATAATTACCTTTTCGTATTCTAACCAAGGAATTTGTTTACACATATCCAATAGCAAAGAGTGCTCAATTGGATCAAGAAATGCACTACAGATTACGAGTTTTTTATTGAGCTGTCCTGAATCATTTGAAACCCAACCCGAGGATAGATCGCCTACTTTTCTTGTAAAACATTCCAACGCGGCAGCAGCTAATGCATTCTGATATCTAGAATTTCCTTCAAGTTGAAGCATGTTTTCTTTCAACCACAACCAGAGAGAAGCAATGGATTCTAGAATTCGGCTAGCTTTTGGTACCTTCTCAGTCTTAAATAGGGTTAAATAGGACTATAATTATTTCAGAGTAAAGAACCTCGAGCTCTAAAACCATCTCCGCCACTGGCTTAAGCACATTCAAGTAGTCATGGAAGTATCGACGCTTCAAAAGCTCCAAAAGAGTTGCCGCAGAAGCACTATTCTTAGCATGTTCATGCACAGTCGCTCGAAGAAGGTCTTGGTGTTTTAGTAGAGCATCGACCATGTAGTACTGACTGAGCCATCTTGTTTCAACTGGACACAGAAGAGCTTTTCCAGCAATGTTTCTGACCTCATCAACTTGTCTGCGAAAAAGTAAAGATGACAAATATAGGATTATGATCATTTACCGGAGATTTGATACTAGTTTTTCGAGACAGCGAAGACTAGAATCGATTTCCAAACAAGCATCTTGCTCATCCTCGAAAGCCAGGAATTCTTATAAGGCTTTGACGAACGCTTTGCGATGGTAGATCCTAGATGAGACATACAGATATGGTGCATATTTCCTCCAAGTTTCGCCAAATTGGAGCCTTCATCAGTAGTAATGAACAGCTTCTTTAGATCTTCAGCTTCAATTCCAAGCTTATCCAATTCTGCTTCTACTAGACAACGCACATTTTTGCTGGTCTTTTTCATGGATGAAGGAAAAGGAGTGAAGAGCAACACAAGATCTACCAACTTCCTGCATATAAATGTTGGGATATATATTTCTTTTTGGAAATCAGTTGAAATCTAACCAGTTGTCGTCAACAAAATGAGCCGTCACAGCCAGATAATCCACTTGCTTTTTGGCAAAGTCCAAAGTCAGACCACCACCATGTTTCTTCATTTGAGAAATATGTTGTGCGACCATATTCTCCGCTTCCTTTTCTATCGCTCTTTCTACCCTTTGGCTCATTGTATTTCCACATGGGAGCAGATCTGCAGCAGTTTTTACAAATCCCTGATCGTTGCTGCTGCAACACTAGATGACAATTCACTCGCAGCGCGAAAAAGAAAGTTTGCATTACGAAAAAGCCGAAACTGTTCTAACAGAGAAATGAATGCTTTATTTGATACTAAATCAAAAGGCAGTCCACAGCATACGACAAACTTGGTCAAGGCTTGATTAAACGATTTTTCGGGAACTAATTGTCCAACTAGATGCTTTTCAGCGTGACTTCTAAAACCAAAATACTTCCAGTAGAGAAATCAATTAGCTTACTTCAAATGAGAAGACCGTTTTGTAAATGTAGAGCGACATGATCTATTTTGCAAACAACCAAATTTGTTTTGTTTCCATTCTCCGTAACTAGGTCGTACGCGAAACGAAACTGTTTGCTTTCCAGCCACTCAACGGCTGAATGCTTGCTAGAGTCAAAAACAACCTGAAGGTAATAATTACATAAGTCTTTTGCTGACCTAACTTACTTTTTCACGCCTTTCTTTTATCGGATTACTCATAGCTTGTTTTGATGAAAATTCACTTAGAGAACCGGTTTTGAAACTAAAACAGATGAGAAATACATTCTAAGTAGTCATAGAACAATCCTAAAACACCAATTGGGCCAGAAAATCTACCAAAGGCATCAACCCAATGACATAGTAAGTTAAATAGCGCTAAAACAGCCTAAAATTTAGGCGCTGTTTAGGCGCACTTTAGGCGCATGATTTTATATGCATTTCAATGTGTATTTATGCAGTGCGCCTAATTAGGCGCAATTGCGAACTATAGTTTAGTGTAATGGAAATCAGTAGTTTGAAGTGTAATATCGATTCTAGCCATGAAAAAATCTTTTTTTTTGAAAAATATAAAGCATTTATACTGGGGGACAAGGGGAAATTTTTTGAAATGTTCAAAAATCAGATTTTCAGGCGCATGCTCGGGTCTACACGACAATCCAGTGTGCCAGTATGTTTGTCTGTTGTTTTTTTTTGAGAAAATGCCAAATGCGAAAATTATTGTGAGAATAAAAATTGAAAATCTTTCTAAAACAACAGGGGGACCAAGGCATTTTCTCCAAAAAACAACAGGGGGACCAAGGCATTTTCTCCAAAAACAACAGGGGGACCAAGGCATTTTCTCCAAAAAACAACAGGGGGACCAAGGCATTTTCTCCAAAAACAACAGGGGGACCAAGGCATTTTCTCCAAAAACAACAGGGGACCAAGGCATTTTCTCCAAAAAACAACAGGGGGACCAAGGCATTTCTCCAAAAACAACAGGGGGGGACCAAGGCATTTTCTCCAAAACAACAGGGGGACCAAGGCATTTCCAAAAACAACAGGGGGACCAAGGCATTTTTCTCCAAAAACAACAGGGGGACCAAGGCATTTTCTCCAAAACAACAGGGGGACCAAGGCATTTTCTCAAAAACAACAGGGGACCAAGGCATTTTCTCCAAAAACAACAGGGGGACCAAGGCATTTTCTCCAAAAACAACAGGGGGACCAAGGCATTTTCTCCAAACAACAGGGGGACCAAGGCATTTTCTCCAAAAACAACAGGGGGACCAAGGCATTTTCTCCAAAAAAAAACAGGGGGACCAAGGCATTTTCTCCAAACAACAGGGGGACCAAGGCATTTTCTCCAAAAACAACAGGGGGACCAAGGCATTTTTCTCCAAAAACAACAGGGGGACCAGGCATTTTCTCCAAAAACAAACAGGGGACCAAGGCATTTTCTCCAAAAACAACAGGGGGACCAAGGCATTTTCTCCAAAAACAACAGGGGGACCAAGGCATTTTCTCCAAAAACAACAGGGGGACCAAGGCATTTTCTCCAAAACAACAGGGGGACCAAGGCATTTTCTCCAAAAAAAACAACAGGGGGACCAAGGCATATTTTGGCACCGGATTGTCGTATAGAACCCGCATACTCATATATTTGATTGCAATCATCATTCATATCTAGGCTTGATGCTAAAGACGCTGGACTCGCCCTACCTTGTGGGTAAACGCTCTCACGGATGCTTGAAACTGAAAAAAGACTATTTGGACGGTCTGGGCGACACCTTGGATCTGGTGGTTATTGGTGGTTACAATGGTGAGGGCAGGCGGCAGAGTGTTTATGGTGCTTATTTGCTGGCTGTATATGATCCAAAGTCCAAAGAATACCAAACTATATGCAAAGTAAATCATAGAGTAGATGGTCTTGAAAAAACTGGTTATAATGCTCTGAATTTTAGGTTGGGACTGGCTTTACTGACAATGATTTGAGAAAACAGTTCAAGGAATTTGGAAAGCTCCGCATAAAAGAGGTACACTATCTTTCCTATGAGCGCACCACCCCCTAAACTAAAAAAAACGTGTTTGTGGCATTGTTTTTTTAAGACTTCTTTTAGGAAAGCTACTACTCATTTTGTAGCCCATCTCACTGCGTGGGTGGTAAATGAGTGGTAAGTAGGGTTGTCGAATCGAATATTCGATTTCGAATATTATTCGTAATTATTCGAGAAATTTCGAATATCGAATCGAATATTTTCCAAGGCTTCCCTCCTTTTTCAAATCACTCGGTCTGTCTCTCTCAAAAGATGTGGCGGCGGATCTTCTATTGATCAAGACGGAGCTAGCGAATTCCATTCTGAACGAGGCGGCCAAAATCAATCAAGAGGAGCCGGATGAAGTGGTGAACATGTTGATGGATTGATTTGTTTGGAATGAAGCTCAATAAATTTACTTTGTTTATTGTTTGATTATGACTGATATGTGAATTAGATCGTGTGAATCTGATACATGTTTGAATATCCGATAGAAAATCCGGCCCCATACTTACAATAGTCCCATTTTTGCCTTGTCCCCCTGTCGCTGATTTTTTATTTTTCTATTTTTGCTTATTTTTATTTTTAGTATTTGATTTTCTTTATTTTTATTTCTTTTATTTTCTTGATCATATGAAACATAAGATCAAGCGCCTCTATGGAACCAGTGATAATTTGCTCGCCTCGTACATTGCTGAAGCTGTTTTCCGTCAGAACTGTCGGGCAAGAAACAGAATTATTTCAGAAAATTTGTTGAACAACTGAAAATTTAATGTTAATGTTCGCCGAAAGAAGAAAATAAAATTGGTAAAAATAGAAGCAAAAATATTTAAACAACAAAGACCAAGGCAAAAAATGGGACCTATTGTCGTATAGGCCAAAAATCCTCCGAAAACCAGAATCAAAAGCCTCAAATACCGAATATAGAATTGAATATTCAAAAATTTCGAATGCTCGACAACCCTAGTGGTAAGTTTTCTGAAAGAAGTTTTTAAAAAATAAGTCAACAACACTACTCCAAGAGCACTATTTGGAAAAGGGGTCTAAATACGGTAGGTGATTTATAAGGTGCTCTTGTTTACAAATGGCGGTCGGCTTTTGATTTGCATATCAAGTTGTTGGTCAGACCTATGCTTGTCTACGGTCAGGAGTTCTCCTGATTCTACCTCTGGCGGAAGCTCGGAAGAAAATGTTGAAAATGAAATTTTGGATCAATTAGTCAGTTTCAAATTTTCAGCCTATGAGTAACTATGCCTACCATCGGTCACTGGAACCCGACTTTTGGTTTCAACCCAAAGTTGTTTGGGAAATCAAAGCCTATGGACTGACCATTTCTCCACGTCATTGTGCTGCTAAAGGTCTTGTAGATCCAACTAAAGGTAAATGACAAAGAACGGGATACTGGGCAAGATTTATATATCAATATGCTTTTCAGGGCTTTCCCTCCGATTCCCACGCTTTCTGCGTATGCGGGATGATAAAAAGGTTGAAGATGCCACAGGACCAGAACAATTGAACGAGATGTACAAAAAACAAGAAGATGTAGCCAATTTTGTCTACAAACCCGCTGATGAGGACGACGAGGAAGAAGATGTTTAGTTACCGTATTGTCTCTAATAAGGCCCCGGGGCCTTATTTTTCAACCCCTCGAAAATCGGGAAATTTTGAGATCGATCTGGAGATTTTTGGATAAAAATTAAAAATCTAAAAAGCGGAATCCGTAGAGCTCGTGGGAGTTAAGAAAACGCAATGAACAGCTTTGCAAAAAATTGACTCTGGGCTGAGATATAGGTCCTCAAAGTTGAGGGCCTTTTAGAGGGGGCCTTTTTAGAGAAAATACGGTAAATCAACAAAAATATTTCAAGATTCGTTGTTTGTATTGTATATGGAATATGTGTATGTACAGTTATCTGTTATAAACAGTCCTATTCATCCTGGATACTAGTCATAGGATTATGTCAAACCTCTGATTTCAGACTTCCTCAAAGAGTTCATCTGGGTCCGACACTTTCTTTAGTCTTCTTTTCCGAGATTTCGAATGCTTTCTGAATATCGCAGGTGACTTTAGCGAGCTGAGCAGCGCTGGGTAAATGTTTTTTGCCAGGAGACCGGTAAACCTGCCTATCCGGCACCCTTTTTGAAAATCAGGTGCCGGATAACAGGTCCGCGGGTCTTCATGGCGAAATTTAAAGATTTTGAAAACGAATGGCAAAATAGAATCCTGCAATATTAACTAGACTGGCGAATCACATTTAGCAAAAGACTTCGAAAATTGAGCTGAAAAAAGTGTCGGACCCAAGGCGGATGAACTTTTGGGGGTGCCGGATAAACGAGGGTTCACTGTAAATACAAAAATGGCACTAAAAATCTGACTAAAAAGGAATTATCCGCGAACAGTATATCTTAATTTAAATATTCTGAAAGACCTGTTTTGTAAAGCATAGCCGAATTACTGGCTATACTATAGAATGCCCCCGGGTGCATATCGTTTCGCCCGAATGTTCGTTTCGACCAAAAAACTATACCAACAATTTTATTGGTGAGATAACATAACAACGGAGCATAAAAAAAGATTAAATGGTTGGGTTTTTCATATTCAGTCTTCCATGACAAAGTTTCTTGCTATTCCTTGGAGAAATTCATTGGTTTCATAGCTTTGGACAATTCTGAGGATGTTGATGTCGGCTTGACCGAATTTATTGCGTTTGCTCTTCGGTCGTTTGCCGGCCTCCCACTGAAGATATTTTTCATCCCGACCCTACTGCACAGCTTTCAGGCACTTGACGAAGTTCCACAACCCGGGATGGCATACGTCAAGTTCTGTTTCAATGCGGTGATTTGCGGCCTTTGCGTCATTGTTAGTTCGGTGTTGCCCGTTGAGTGTTCTCTCATATACATTCCAAATCGAGTGAGCGAATATTGGTGGCCCCATGACTCCACGCCTATTTTCGGATCCTAAAAATAATAAAGGTAAGAACAAATAATTGTAGCACTGTAGATATTCAAAAAACTTACCAATATACGTTTTTTTGAACCACTCCATCACGGGGTCTAGCTCAACTGGTAGAAGATATAAAATTCTGCAAAGACTGGCATAATTTCTACATCCCCCCAGCCAGCGCAAAATTTACAGGTTGGCCCACTCTTCACTAGAATATTTGATTGAGGATGACAGAGAGCACTTTTAGGTTTAAGACCGACTTCTCATTTTTTGTAGTTTGGAAGACATGTTTAAATCTGTAAATCTTCTCTGCGCCTAAGCACAACATAAATAGTAACAAGATCACTACAATTTCGGAGCACTTCAACTATTGCCCCATCAGTCGATTCAACCCTCCCCCCCCACCACCACTCAATTCAATCCTGGCCCCATCATGGGCTCCCACCATTTCGCTCTCCTGGAAAACATTCGAGAACGTATCTACTAGGCGATTTAGCAAAGTATCTGTTTATCATTTGTTTCATTGTTTACGTGTCAATAATCGCAATTTCTTACTTTTGAGTCTTTTTCAGATGACTCTACGCCGCGACAGATCTGCTGCCTCGCCGAGATGGACTTTATCTAAACTTGATCGTGGGCCAGAGCTGAATCGACTGGTGGGGCAATAGTTGAACTTATCCTAAGCTTATAATTAAACTTACACCCAAAGTTCTAGCACCAAACGGCACATCTTAAAGTTTCGGTTCTGAAAGTTATTGTTTGATGGATGAAAAATTAGGAGACGTCTAAAAATCTAGCATCTATAGTCTTTCTACAATCATACAGAACTGGCCCCCAAAGTTCTGACCCCCAAAAGTTATGGGCCCAAAGTTATGGACCCCAAACAGCGGCCCCCAAAATACCCATAAACCCGAAATCCCATTGAAGGCCACATAGGCTAAGTTCACAATGTAGAAGCAAAATGAGCACCTTTTAATTTTTAGATACCGTATTTCTTCTAATTGCCGCACAGTCTCTAATTACCGCACACCCCTAACTTTAAAGACTTATATCTCGGAGCAGAGTGAATATTTTGCTAAGCTGTTTGATGCATTTTCTTAACTCCCACGAGCTTTACCGATTCCACTTTTTAGATCTTGATTAAGCACCCGAAAATCTCTAGATCGAATTTGAAAATTTCAGATTTTCGGGTGATTGAAAAATAAGCGCACATGTGCGGCAATTAGAAGAAATACGGTATATATTTTTTTTCAATTTTTCAAAGTTTTAGCACCAAATTGTAGCCCTGAATGTCAAATGGTTTTCAACCATTTAGTAGCTCATCTTTCTAGCTACAAAATGGTAACTTGCCTGAGAGAAGTGATCAAAAAGTGGGCTAAAAACACAATGCCAAAAACACGATTTTGAATCAGGGGGCGCTAATTAGAGGAAATACGGTAGAACCAAAATGTTAAAGGTAGAACCAAAATACCAAAATAGAACCAAAGATTTCTTGCGTGCGTAATTTCTCTTTGAGGTCTGCATTGGGATAGCTTTTTATCAATCAAAAATGCGCCAAAATTGTTTTCCTTTAAAAACAATATCAAAGTACACCGAAGATTCTTCGAATTAATGAGTTTTAAAAGAAATATTGCAAAATATCTCTCTTCGCTTGTAAAGTGCATAGTTCACTCGCCTACATTTATTGATCTCTTTGCACTATTTTAAAGATTTCCTGTGTGCTCAACAGATTATAGTCTACTGCTTGTCAATTTTAGAAAAATTATTTTTGATTCACACCAATTTTATAATTCTAGGTTGGTGAAAATGTTTTCGGGCTCTTGTGTGCGCAGTTTCTCTTCGAGTTCCACCTTAAGATCATCTGGTATTCAAAACTTGACGATTATTGGCTGCGGACTGATGGGTAGTGGAATCGCACAGGTAATTTTTGAGCTGTTTAATTCTAGCAGAAATCTCGCTTTCACAATAAAATTGTTTAGGTGAGTGCTCAGAAGCAGATGAACGTTATTCTGGTGGACCAAAACCAGGCTATTCTTGACAAGGCACACAAAGGTATTAGCAAAGTTAATCCCATTGTACATAGTTTGAATACATTTGTCGAGAAATATTCTAGGCATCCAAAACAGCCTTGCTCGTGTAGCTAAGAAGAAGCATGAAAGTGATGCTAATGTATGTTAGCTCTCAAAGAAATTGAAGGAGTAATTATTGTTTGATTTCAGGCTCAGAAGAACTTGGTCGACGGGGTCCTGAAGCACATCCAGTTTTCCACAAATATAAATGAGGCCGTTTCCAAAGCTGATTTGGTGATTGAAGGTATCTTTTTGAATGATTAGCTTGGATGGCTTGTGTCTATCCCAACTTTTTGGTCACTTTCAAGCATTATTTTTTTCTAGTCCACATTTGCAATTCGATCAACGCATAATGATTCAAAATTGCGAAGAAATGTATGCAAAGAAATATGTACTAAGCAAATTTCACATTAGAAACCAATTTTTTGCAATTCTGAGTCATTTTGCTTTTACAGAATTCAAAAATAAGGATAGAAGAAAAGCTATAGCTGTTTGAAAGTGGCCAGAAATTTTGGGACACGCTCTGTATTGCGAAGGTCTATATTCATCTATTTTTAGCTATTGTCGAGAATCTGGATGCCAAGCAGGTTTGTTAACAGGATTCCTAATCGGAATTTCAAGCTCATTATTACGTCATTATATTTCAGAAACTGTTTGCTCAGGTGGAGAATGCCGTTCAGAGGTAGATTTTTTTGGAAAAATTTTGACATTATTCTTGGGGCTGATTTCCAGCAATGCTATCATTACGACCAACACTTCTTCTCTCCAGCTGGCTGATATCGGTAAAAATCTTAAGCGTAAGCAGAATTTCGGTGGTCTTCACTTCTTCAATCCAGTGAGTCTTTTTCCAGTATTTTTGATACATAGCTAATGTGCTTTGCCTTTTAGGTTCCAATGATGAAGTTGCTTGAGGTTGTTCGACACAATGACACCAGCGACGAAACTTTCAGTATGGTCATAAGACTAGGCTTTTTTTAAAGTAATTCCTTTTAGACAAGTTGATTGAGTACGGCAAAAACATCGGAAAAGAAACTGTCTCTTGCAAGGTTCCTTGCGAAGTTTTATTATATAGTATTAATAATTTGACTAACTCGTTTCAGGATACGCCTGGATTTATCGTCAACCGCCTTCTGGTTCCCTACATGTTCGAAGCGGTGCGAATGTACGAACGTGGAGATGCTTCGAAGGAGGACATCGACAAAGCGATGAAACTAGGGGCTGGCTATCCTATGGGTAGGATTATTATGGTGGTACTGGTTGGCAATTGTACAGTGAATTTCAGGACCCTTCGAACTGGCTGATTACGTTGGTCTGGACACTACGAAATCTATTCAAGAGGGCTGGCACAAAGCTTTCCCGGAAGGTACGAAGTTTTTTCACAACTTTTTTTTAGAGATGAACTTTTTAGAGCCTCTGTTCAAACCGTCTAAGATCTTAACCAAGTTGGTGGAAGAAGGCAAATTCGGAAAGAAATCAGGCGAAGGCTTCTACAATTACAAATAAATTGATAATTTTTGCTGGTATTTCGTATTGTAAAATCACTCATGTAAATCTGATAGATTATCTGCCCGAGTAGATTTGAAAGTAAAATTTTGACTTGTATTCCTGCCTTTTGAGATTGCGACTTGCGGGTTTTTATTCATATTTGACAGGTCTGATGAATTTGGTGTTTCGGTGTTTGAATAAACATTCGATTTTTGCGCTTGTTTGTGGGTTTACAAAACATTTGTGAATGTGAGGAGAAATGTCAACGCATTTTGACATCTGTACACACCTTTCATTATACAATCAAACTTGGATAAACCGCCACCCCTGGTGAGCCGATTTGGTGGAGGTTTTTCGGAGTTTAACCAGGGTGGCGGATTATCCAGGTTCGATTGTACATCAGCAAACCAAGACATGAAATCCTGCAAAATAGAATGAATTTTTCATAAGTTAAACCGAAATCACAAACTTTTTGCCCTCATTACTATCGTTATTGCACGTGTTTAAGGCTATTGATAGGTTGCAAGACTACCGTATTCTCTCTAATAGACGGGCATGCCCGTCTATTTTCCAACCTCTAAAACTTTTTTGACTTCATATTAAAAATGCAATAAAACATGGTTTTTCGTTATTGAGGGGTGGCCCTCTATTAGGGAGTGTTAAAGAGCTTTATTTAAATGCGAAATTTCGGTAGACGACCTATACCTAAAACTGAAAAGTAGATTTGGGGTTATCTATATCAGATTGACCACTTTCCTTCAAAATTACCGAGATTTAGAAATAATATTTCACGTTTAAATTCCAATACATTGGAGAAATTGGCCGTGGACTGTATCAGACATAGTCATTTTTCGCATGGAAAGTCATTCTTGTCTGAAAATTTTTGTTAATATGTTGCCCAAAAAAAGTCAAAAATTAATCTGTTTACAATCCTTTTCTCAGGTTTATATTAACAGTCGACGCTTGATACAGGATATGAATAAATACGCCTGGCTGTATGAGACCACCAAATGTAAGAATTTGGCCGCCTTTTTTGAATTTCAAATAAAAAAATTGAATTTGGCCGCTTTTTTGTAGAGTTGGCCGTCTTTTTTCTTGTTAATTGCCCTTTTTTTAAATTTTTAACTTCAAAAATTCGGTAATTTTTCTCTTAATGATAGCAAAAGTAAAGGCGCAGAATCTTTGCTACGTTTGGGTACAAAGAAATCGTGAACTTATAGGAAAAAATTAGAAAATAATCAAAAACACCTAGATGGCAATTTCGGCCTCTACCTGCTAAAATGGTTTTCACGAAATTTTCTAATTTTACCTTAAAATTTGACACTTCAATTTTTTTATTTGAAATTTCAAAAAAAAGGCCAATTTCTCACATTAGGCGGTACAATACGCCCTAGTGACCGAGCTCAACCGTATGTTGTATCGAGCCTATGTCATATTGAGTGTAAATTAAAGTCATTTTCTTACCCCTTGGTCACAGTGAGAGGTCGAAGTCAAAATAATTGCTGCCTACTGCCTTTTCTGGGGTTTTATAATAGTTTGGATTGAATATTATTGGATATATTGGACATTTGGACTGACATATAAACTGACGATTTCTATGCACTTTATTTCAACTTCGACCTTTCATTGTGGCCAAGGGGTACGTTATATTGAGCACTGACTTTATAACTTTACGCAAGTTACGAGTCTGAATAGTTGTATTATAAAACCACAAGGAAGGCAGTGTTCACGAATAAGTAATAAGAATTCTCACATTTTTGATGGCTTCCCTTGACTCCTCTCTTTATTACATTCACTGAAAAAAATTTGTTTTATTCCTCAACCAAATGTATGGATCCTGACTCTTTAAAAAGAACCATTTTGTCCATCTGTTCTCACGCTCTAGGCTATGGCTATTTGTTCATCTAATGTTTTGCTTATTTACAGCCAACATTTTGTTATGCTCAATCCCATTTCCAGAACGAAGGATTGGTATCTCAAGCATCCACAACCTAACTTCCAGGTTGTCGGATAATTTTAGGCACGACAACCAACTGACCTGTGGTTTCTAATAGGTTGCAAAATATTTTTTATAAAACTATGAAGTATTTTTTATAATTTTTATAAAAAGTAATACAAGAATTTCGATGGGTTTAAAAAAAAACTTTTTCAAAAAAAATTGATATGTGAAACCCATCAATATTTCTTTCATAACTTTTATAAATAAAAATATTTGCAGCTTATCTGAAATCACAGGTCAGTTAGTTGTCGTGCCTAAATTTGTCCGACAACCTGGAAGTCAGGTTGTGGATGCTTGAGACTCAAACCCTTTACTAGTCATCGGATCCAAATCCTTCTTTTTGTATTTCCAGGGTTTTCGCTTTTTTATTGCAATTTTGTTTAAACCACACCAAATTTGTATTTTTAGCATGCCTTGTTTGTGCCAAAATGTAGTAAATTTCGGCGCTAGTATAGAATACCCTCCCCCCAAAATCAGACCTTCTAAAAATCGTTGTAACTACCCTTTGGAACAACAAGTTTAGGCTTAGCCCTTAAGCTCAGGGGTAGGCCCGCGTATGGAAGTTGTGACTAATAAGTGTTTTACGCACTTTTTCTAGGGTCTGGAACATATATTTGGGTGCTTTTTACTTAAGTTTCAGAAGGCATAAGTTTTTGGGGGGGGGCATTCTATACTAGGGTCTAAACTTCTTAATTTAGGTAACATTCAGTTTTAGTTAGCCATTATCTAACGAAGAGGCAAATAAGGAACCTTGCCAAAAATCAAATAACCATTGGCTGCATGCAGCCGCTTGTAAATTATCCAATTTACAGCCAGGCCGGAAAAAAATGTACACAGGACAGGAAACCAAGACTCGTTTATTTTCGTCACCTCTACCATAAGACAAAAAAATTCGAAATTAGGAGCAAAATTCGTATCAGAAAATAACATACCGTATTCTCTCAAATAGACCACCCGGGTGCTCTATTTTTCAACTCCCCTCGGAGGGGGGTGTTCTATTAGAGAGGGGTGTTCTAATAGAGAGGGGTGGTCTATTAGAGAGAATACGGTAAACCTTAATTTGCATTACGCCCAGTTAATTGTTGCACGGACGCCGGCGCCCGTGCAACAATGTTTCCCTCTTAAGCAGATTGTAAAAACATTTTGCCTACAAACGAGTCAATCACGAGTTTTCCATTTTTGCTGCCATAACCTAATCAGCTGAGCCGAACTATGCTTGTTGAGCAATGTAATTTTCACCTCATTGTCATCTTTTATAATTTTAGGATATTGAGTCAGCTCACACTTTAGCCGACCTCTTTCAGGCAATACAAATTTAATTTTGATGTTCCTGTTGGCTCAAGGGATAACAGAGGGTTTCTAAAGGGCAGGCAGATATATAGCTGTAGAGAGGGAGGCTAACTCCTTTGGACTGCATTAGCAAAAAATATCCTCTTTATTTGGCCCCATTCAACTGTTGGTGGTGGTGGACAGAGGAAGGAGGAGTAAATTGACTCATTTTACTCATTTCCTCCTTCCAATTAACCAAATGAACTCCTTCTCTAAGGCTTATCCTGTTTTTTGATTGTTTTTTACTAGAGACCGTTAAACCGCAAAAAATAGCACTACGGGTACCCGATTTTTCCACGAATATTCCGCAAAAGTAATTTTGCGGGCTGTACAATTTCGTAGCTAAGATTTATATCTTTTTACTTACTGCTGGTGTAGGAAACGGACGCCTTTCATGGTCTTGCTGTTTTTTGGTATTTTTATGGGTAGCTGAAATTTGAGCCCGTTCAAATTGGACCAAATTTAAACAACAAAGCTCTAATTTAAAGTTGGCTTACGTAAAAGTGCCCAATTTTTCCTATCTCTTTTGTGCACGTTTCCTAGTTTTGACCATAAGAATCACGTCAGTTTGATTTTCATGAAAAGCAGGTGAAAAACTGGGAGACCCGTAGTGGTATTTTTGCTGATTGCCGGTCGATTTTTACCATGCAGTTAGCCTTCGATTTAATGGTCCCTCGACTTGACGGCCCCATCTGGGGCTCAATTCGGCTGGAAGTCCGAAAGAAATGAGTAATTATACCCTCGATCCGGGCTGTTAAGAGGGTCCGTTAAATCGAGGGTTGACTTTTACAACGACGGTTTATAACATGAAAATTAGAGACAGAGTGGGTAATTTGGCGCTACCGGAGTATACCCCTCCCCCCCAAATGAAATTTTTTTTGAACTCTTTCAAAACACCATTTTAACCATTTTTAAGCATTTCCTACACGTTGAACACGATAAAAAAGGTGTTTTCACCTACTTTTTTCTATAAAAAGTCGATTTTTTTAAATCTTGAATTTTGGTATTTTTAGTTAATTTCTGTTTATTATAACTTAGTAAATCAGATGTTGAGGGTACCTTGACCCCCCAAAACATGGAATTTGGAACATAGTTTTGTTAACTGGGGCCTACCGCATAAAGAAACTCTGGTATGCATACATTTTTTATGCATCCAGAGTCACTTTCGTGGGTGTGCGCATCTCAACCCCAAGCAACCAAGCCCCCTGCGCCCTCACTTACCTTAGACATAATTCCGAGCAAGACTCTTGATCAAAAATGCATTTAGAGGCTCTTTTTGCCCAGCTCCAGTGGCCAAAATGGTAAAACAGCCAAATGGTCGAAATTTCAAAATGCCCAAAACTCAATTTTTTATTGACCAGAACACAAAAATAATGTCTTTTTTAAACTTCTGAGGTGATTTTAGGTTGATATAAGGTGTTTGGAAACACTTTAAAAAAAATTTCATTTGGGCGGGTATACTCCGGTAGGGTCGGTAATTTCAAATCCGGTCTCTTCAAATAGAATTTTTTAAATTGTACATAATTTTAGAGAAACTGCATTCATAATGTTCCGCATTACCTCTAATAGCTCCCCCTGCTCCAATAACTCCCCCCCTAACTTTAAGGACCTATATCTCAGCCCAGAGTCAATTTTTTGCAAAGCTGTTTATTGCGTTTAATTAACTCCCACGAGCTCTACCGATTGCACTTTTCAGATATTAGTTGAGCACCCAAAAATCTCGAGATTGAATTCCAATTTTCGATTTTCGGGCATCCAAAACATAACTCCCCCGGGTGAGCTATTAGAGGAAATACGGTATCTGATCGAGGATATAGAAAAACTTGAATTCTTATAATGACTGTCTATAGAAGCAGCCCAACTTATTTTCTCTCTCCGCAATGTCGATAACACAGCGCTAATAGTTGCGAAAATCAAAAAATCAGCAGTTTTATCCTAAAGAAAGACGATTATCAATTTTCGAAATTTTATGATCTTTTGGCACTTTTGATTGAAAATCGACAATTTTGACGGTAAAAACGGTAAAATTTTGGGAAGTTACCTCTAATATTGAAGGCAAACGGACAAAATTAAATTTTATCTGATAAGTTCAGATTTTTCAAATTTTTTTGTGATTTCTTAGGATTAGCCTCAGGCAAGGGTTGGCCAGCGTATGCTAGGACGAACATAAACATGAGTCTAAGATATGTTTGAGTCCGTCCTAGCATACGTTGGCGAAACCTAGCCTAAGCCTAAAACGGCACAAAAAATCAACAGGGGAAACCAAGGAAAAAAATCTGAACTTGTCGCGCGACGGAATCAGATATATTTGATTTCTACCGGTCGTCAATATTGAAATATCTTCTTCCATGCAAATCTGTTGAAATCAAATGCAAAAAATTTCAAGGAGCTGAGATATAGCTCCTTTGAGTAAACCAACTAAAAAGTAGTACCACTAACCTACTTTAAAGTATATGTCCGCCTTCTTACGATTTTTTGGATCTGATCTTAACGGATTTGGAACTAAGAAGACATTTTGGAACTTAGAATGACTTTCTAAAACTTTTACCGTGAAAATTGTCGATTTTAAATCAAAAGTTCCAAAAGCTATGTCAAAAATGGTCACAAATTGGTAAGTTAGTTAGCCAGAAATATGTTTCATGCGCACTTGTTCAAGAATGTGGTGTACGCAATAAACAGTTTTGGAGATTTATGAAAAAATGGCTAAGTATCTGAAAAGAAATTTTGGCGCTACCTGCATATACCCCTATAGCCCCAAATCAAGTTATTTTTAAATGTCCCCAAACACCTTATATCGACCTAAAATCGCCTCAGGAGTTCGAAAAAGACATTATTTTCAGGTTCTGGTCAATAAAAAAACAGTTTTTCGCATTTTGAAATTTAGACTATTTGGCCTATTAAAGTCAATTAAGTCAATAAATATTCTTTATTCACCTACTTAAAAATTTTCAAAATATTTAAGATTTTTTATAGACCAGAACTCAAAAATAATGTCCTTTTCGAACTCCTGAGGCGATTTTGAGTCGATATAGGGTGTTTAAAAACACTTTTAAAAAAAGTTGTTTTGGGGGAGGAGTATATGCAAGTAGCGTCAAAATTTTATTTTTTTAGATTTATTGATTTCCATGATGTTAAAAATACACAGATAATTCAAAATTTGCTGAGAAATGCACCACCCTCATCACCACCACAAGTCACCAGGCCCTCGATGGAAAACGCACCAGTCAAAACATGGTTGGAAGACTGTACCTCATGAAGCCACCTTTTTTGCTGATCGTTAGTTTTTACAAATTTGCACCAAAAGTATTTTCATTAAGATTAAATAATGTCATGGTAGTCACTTACAAGTCATAGCATTTATTTGCTATTGCACAACAAAAATATATTTTTTATTTTTTGTCAGCGCTAAAGCTGAAGTTGATTTTGTACTACTAAAATAGGGTTGTCATTTTCCCGGGAAAAAATGATCGTGAGAATTTTCCCGGGAAAATTCCCGGGAAAAAATGATTTCACCGGGAAAAAACGGGAAAAAAAGAAGAGGACTCGATGACTCAGTCCTCTTGGCAATTTTTGATGGAGGCTCATCTGTCTTCTGCTTGATCCCAGCCAGCATGTTGATGGACTTGCGCGCTTCCTGTCCGATCTTCTGACACTGTTCCTAAAGAGAAAAATGAGGTGAAAGAAAATAACTGGTTAAATACTCACGATGAGGTGCTTCGTCATTTTTGTCGCATTGGCGCTGAGTGCAGAACTTGCAATGTGCTACAGCCGTGGTCTTGCCATTTATCTCTTCTTCGCTTTCGTCGAAAAATTGCCTAAAATCACGTAAATAAGAGTAAAATTTTCAAGAGAGAAGAAAGCACAACGTAAACATTTGAAAATGGGAGTATAACAGAGCTCCTAAGTGCTCTGATTTCTCAGAAAAGTTCTGATTTAGAGCGCACTTTGTCGTACTGAAACAAGCTCTTATTCAAATTCATTTTTCCCATATTTTCTTTATTTTTTCCCAAATCATTTTTCCCCGGGAAAATTCCCGGGAAAAAATGATCTTTTTTCCCGGGAATTTTCCCTCTGACAACCCTACTCTAAAATATAGCTTCGATTTTTTTAAATTGTTGGATTTGAATATTGAAGTTAGTCAAAAACTAGGTAAAATGGTATGATCCTTGGAGTGATAGAAACAAAAAATTGAAATGGGTTTTTTGTCGAAGTTTTTTTCTTAATTCAGTCAGCATTCTTTGCAGAGCCAGTCACCGGTAATTTGGCCATGTGTGGGTTTGTGTTAACCGTCATTTCGTATGTTCTAATCCTCATCACTCTGCCCATATCTGCCTTCTTTTGTATCAAAGTAATATACACATCAAAATTCAACAGACAGTATCCAAGTGTACACGCCTCGAATTTGTTTCTTTAAATAAAGTACCATTAGCTGAAAATTTTATTCTGAGGCACCAGTAGCTCAGCAATCGAAAACATAAAGCAGAATTTGAAAAAAATACTTAGTCGCTGAGATATGACCTACAGTTGGATACAGTTGGAGTGTCAATATTTTAAAAAATGACCATTTAACTTTACTCCAACTTTAGGTCATATCTCAGTGACTAAGTATTTTTTTCAAATTCTGCTTTATGTTTTCGATTGCTGAGGAATTTTCGCCTATTGGGATACCTCAGAAAAAAATTTTCAGCTGAAAATGGGTACTTTTATTTAAAAGTACAAACAAATTTTCGAGGAGGGGGGTGCACTTGGGCTTTTACCAAAAATATTTAAGATTGTTAATGAATATGAAAGAGCTGTGATTTTCCGACTAGGTCGTCTGGCTCCAGGTTGTTTTTTTTGAACTGGACAAATGACAGATTTTAAAAAGATAGTATTTGTAGGTGGAGCTAGGGGTCCAGGTGAATCCTATTTGATTCTTGTAATAAATTAATTTTTGGAGTGCCTTCAGGACTGTTTGTGATCAACCCGTGCATTGACCAGTACCGCAAAGTTGATTTGAGAGTGCTTTCTTTTGATGTTCCACCTCAGGAGGTGAGTTTTTGGCTGAACTATAACATGGTGCGTTGGCCTAAAACAACTAGCAAAGATGCTTTTTCACCTCTAAACCTGCTTGAAATACAATATTAGAGAAGACAATACAGGGGGACACAACTTTTTTTTACCTTTTGTTTTCGTCATAACTCGTTGTGATTGCAACCTTTTCAATACAAACATATATTCGTTGGAAAGCCCTTGATTTACCATTTCGTTTAAAAAAAAGAGTGGCTCTTTATCTCAAAGATGATCGAAGTTATGCCTAGTTTAAATGAGAATGAATGAGTCTGAAATGAGTTTTAGATGAGTCTCCTCCGGGGGCGTAGGGGGCTTGAGAGTTAGAGATGCGCACACTCACTAACCCAAAATGAGTGCGGGCGGTTTTGCGGTGCGGTTTTTCAAAAATTTGCGGTGCGGTTTTGCGGTTTTAACCGCGGTTTAACCGCACCGCACTCCAACACCACATATAATTCCCTTATTCCTCCGTTTGATTCGAAATTACATAAAAATCACAAATTTTTATTTCTTAAAGGACCATGCAGGGTGACCATAATGCCCTCTTTAGACGGCAAATGCCCTCTTTCTGAAATTTTCGCCCCCTTTTTATTTGACAAAAAGAGGGCAAAAAATTGCAAAATCGAGTAAAAATTCTACATGAACGGAATGCTTTACTTGTTGTGTTTGCCACTTTTTGTTGTTTTCTTTTTTCTTGTTGTGTTTTGCGAATGGATTTGATAAATCCAGCGAGAAATATGATTGGTTTGAATGAGTTAGCTTTAATGTTATACAGTGGCGGACAAAAAAAACCGGACAAGCTTTTGAAATTCATAAAAGCGGTAATACCGTATTTCCTCCAATAACTCCCGGAGTTATTTTTCGATCGACCCCTGGACCCGGGAGTTATTGGAGACCCGGGAGTTATTGGAGACCCGGGAGTTATTAGAGACCCGGGAGTTATTGGAGACCCGGGAGTTATTAGAGACCCGGGAGTTATTAGAGACCCGAGTTATTAGAGACCCGGAGTTATTAGAGACCCGGGAGTTATTGGAGACCCGAGTTATTAGAGACCCGGGAGTTAGAGACCTGGGAGTTGGAGACCCGGGAGTTATTAGAGACCCGAGTTATTGGAGACCTGGGAGTTATTGGAGACCCTGAGTTATTAGAGACCCGGGAGTTATTGAGACCTGGAGTTATTGGAGACCTGGGAGTTATTAGAGACCCGAGTTATTGGAGACCCGGGAGTTATTGGAGACCCGGGAGTTATTAGAGACCCGGGAGTTATTAGAGACCCGGGAGTTATTGGAGACCCGGGAGTTATTGGAGACCTGGGAGTTATTGAGACCCGGGAGTTATTAGAGACCCGGGAGTTATTAGAGACCTGGGAGTTATTGGAGACCCGGGAGTTATTGGAGACCTGGAGTTATTGGAGACCCGGGAGTTATTGGAGACCGGGAGTTATTAGAGACCCGGGAGTTATTGGAGACCCGGAAGTTATTGGAGACCGGGAGTTATTAGAGACCCGGAGTTATTGGAGACCGGAGTTATTAGAGACCCGGGAGTTATTAGAGACCCGGGAGTTATTGGAGGAAATACGGTATAAGATAAATAGCCATATGTTCCTGAAAGTTGTTCTCATAAATTTTGTAGAGCAACTCATTGGCTAAATTTTGTATGCAAATGATCCTCATCTTGACTTGCACTTTTAGTGAAAAAATAAAAATTACTATAGAATGCTACAGTCGACCCTCGCTATAACGCCACTTGGGGACCGGTCCCAAGGGATTGCGTTATATCGAGGGTCGACTGTATCAAAAAAATTATTTAACCTTTTCAACATTTCCGCAAAAAATAGCTGTCCACCGCGATTAAAAAAAGTCGAAATTGCCATTGTCATCCAGGGCGATGGTTCAATTCAATTACTGGTGAGTAGCACCATTGCGTTACAAAAGAGACAATCTTGAGCTGTGCTGCAATTTACCCTAAAACACTTTCAGATTCTATCCAAAGACTCAGTAACAGTGGCCGTAGATGTGGTGGTCTACTTCCGAATCTCAAACGCCACTATTTCCGTGACTAATGTGGAAGATTCTTCGAGATCTACCAAGCTGCTAGCTCAGACCACTCTTAGGAACATTTTGGGCACCAAGACACTGGCTGAAATGTTGAGTGACAGGGAACAGATCTCACTCAACATCCAGGTTCCTAATTAAAAATCATCAATGTATGTGAATTGACTAAAAGATCTGCAGGAAACTCTGGACGAGGCCACATATCCTTGGGGCGTGAAGGTGGAGAGAGTGGAGATCAAAGATGTGCGTTTGCCTGTCCAGTTGCAAAGAGCCATGGCAGCTGAAGCCGAGGCTACAAGGTTGGGCATAAATAACAGTATGGGTCTACTGAAAACTTATCAAAACATTTTGTAGAGAAGCCAGAGCCAAGGTGCGTTACAATTTGAATAAAAACACACAGAAGATTGAGTACTACCGGGTGCTGCAAAAGTTCTCCACCTTTTTTAACAACCTAAAACTACGGCAAGGGTTTTTACAGCACAACAAACTTTTCGTTTTTTTCAATGAACTGCAAAACAATCACAGTATGGCCCAACAATTTCGGCCGATGGCCATTTCAAATGGCCATAAATTTTTTTTTCTAAGACTTATCGTCTTAGAAAAAATATACATTTTGTTTGGTATATGATGTCAAAAACACGATTTGCGCTGGGTACCCCCTGTGGTTTGGGCCTTACCCATCCAGAGGCCATCCACAGACCAGGGCCTTACCTATCCAGAGGCCATCCACAGACCAGGGCCTTACCCATCCAGAGGCCATCCACAGACCAGGGCCTTACCTATCCAGAGGCCGTCCACAGACCAGGGCCTTACCCATCCAGAGGCCATCCACAGACCAGGGCCTTACCTATCCAGAGGCCGTCCACAGACCAGGGCCTTACCCATCCAGAGGCCATCCACAGACCAGGGCCTTACCCATCCAGAGGCCATCCACAGACCAGGGCCTTACCTATCCAGAGGCCATCCACAGACCAGGGCCTTACCTATCCAGAGGCCGTCCACAGACCAGGGCCTTACCCATCCAGAGGCCATCCACAGACCAGGGCCTTACCCATCCAGAGGCCGTCCACAGACCAGGGCCTTACCATCCAGAGGCCATCCACAGACCAGGCCTTACCCATCCAGAGGCCATCTACAGACCAGGGCCTTACCCATCCAAAGGCCGTCCACAGACCAGGGCCTTACCCATCCAAAGGCCGTCCACAGACCAGGGCCTTACCCATCCAGAGGCCATCCACAGACCAGGGCCTTACCCATCCAGAGGCCATCTACAGACCAGGGCCTTACCCATCCAGAGGCCATCCACAGACCAGGGCCTTACCCATCCAGAGGCCATCTACAGACCAGGGCATTACCCATCCAGAGGCCATCCACAGACCAGGGCCTTACCCATCCAGAGGCCATCTACAGACCAGGGCCTTACCCATCCAGAGGCCATCCACAGACCAGGACCCAAACCACAGGGGGTACCCAGCGAAAATCGTGTTTTTGACATCATATACCAAACAAAATGTATATTTTTTCTAAGACGATAGCAAAAAACCGTTAGAAAAAATGAGTGAGTTACTAATTTTAGCTGTAAATCATAGCTGAAAAGGTGTTTCTGAAAAGATAAGCGCACTGCTGTATACAGCAATGAATGAGCTTTCAAATGAGGTATTACTTGCCTTGAAGCAAAAAATAAAATGTGTAAAACGTGCTTTATTAAAAAAATAAAAAAATTCACAAGGGTCGAAAAGACCCACTTAGTACAGGGTGTGTCAGAATTACGCGCACTTTTTTAAAATTTTTTGTATCAAATGAAAAATGTGTCTTCTTGATTAATTTTGACCGTTATGTTTGCTATTATTGTGTATGCTATTATTAAGCAGCTAATTTATGTTTTTCAGATCTAGGAAATGCCGATAAAGCCAGAAGAACTGCGTGCAGCTTTCGTCAACCATGAACAGCATCCGAAACAGGTCAAATTTTGAATATCCCTATTGTAAATTCGTTTTATACGCTTTCCTGTTCAGGTCATGGTGTGGCCGCAATTTGCTACAACGGAAGCTTCCTCCCGTTTTCATCGATTCGCAATACTCCTATGACCAAGTCTATTATCGACAGAAGGTGCTGCGGGAGACGGTTCGTCCTTGGTCACGTTGGTTTTTTGGCGATGAAAGGTGGACTTTTCAACAGGTTTTTTCGATTTTCGTCTTAATTACCCTCTTTACTCTCGTCTTCCTTACAGGATGGAGCAACATCTCATACTGCGAATTTGACGCAGGAGTGGCTACGCAGAAAAGTTCCGTCCTTCATCTACAAGAATGAGTGGCCTCCTCGCTCGCCAGATCTCAATCCATTTTGAGTGATCATTTGTTATGTATGCTGTTTGTTGTTGTTGCATTTGTGGGCGGAATAAAAACTTAAATTAATAATTAATTAATCAATTAACTATTAAAAACCCGTCATTCTGGAGATTTCCGCGGGTTAGGGTCCCGAAAACGGAAATCGACCGGGCAAGGAGCTACCTCGCCGATTTTTTAAAAAAAGTGCGCGTAATTCTGACACGCCCTGTAGTTTAATGGTTAAAGCAGTCAGGCATGAAATATATGTAAACAAGCAAACTGGCGCCCTCTCGCCTGCATTTGAAAGGCAAAGTTCAGTGTAGCAAAATACTACAATACCAATCGGGCCGTAAACCCGAAAACCCAAATTTGGCGGCAATTCAAAAAAAGTTTTTCGCTCCGATTTTCCCATAAAACCCCCAACTTTCAAGTTCAACCATAAAAATTACGAAAATTTTCACAGCAAAACCCAAATCTAAACGCAAAAGCTCCTCCGCCTGCGAAAGGGCTTCCCAATGAGTACAAACTCGCCCATTAAAATATTTCACAGAAAAAAGATAAATTTCCCTCAAGGGGACCATTAATTAGCGTAACACACACACCCTCCCCGACCCAAATACTATATAAAGATTTTTTTTCAAATATATCCTTTTCTAGCCGCAAGCCTTTTCTTCAAAATTGTGTATAAATTTTGCAGGGCATTTTTTTTTTGCCTAAAAATTAAATCAAGTTAAAATCAAGCACCTTGTGCATACATATAAAAATCGGTGACGGCCATTTTGTAGCTCTGGTTAAAGGCTTTCTAATTTATGTTACAGATTTCATTTTTTATTTTAACTGGTGGAAGAAAAGTCCTTGGTGGGTTTTGAGGCTAACTATCTATTTTATCTAAAAAAATTATCCAAATATATAGGGTTGTTCTCTTTCAGATGGTATATAACATTATTCACAAGGGGCCACAGGCGCCTATCGGCGCCTCTATAGTATTTCGAAATTTCAATGAAGGGCTATGACTTCATTCATAAAAATAGGTATATCCCCTATTAGAACTCATTTTTTTCGCCTGTTCTTTTTTTAAAACGAAAGCTGACATTCTGGGGAACACGATGGTATTAGCGACAAAAGTGATTTCGCTATCTACGACCCGTTCTGGCCTTCGAAGTGAAAAAGCGTTACCCACCCACCCACACATGCCAAATACTATATAAGATATGCAGTAACATTATATTGGTAGACTGGGACAAAGAAATAAAGGGAAAAAGACCTCAAAGTGGACCCACATTGGAGGAACCCAACTGGTGAATGGGCACCCAATCCCCCCTGATTGGAATGTCATGGACTATTTTGCTTGGCCCTATCTCCAGTCAAAAGCTTGCACTGCTTCACACTGCTCAATCGCAAACTTGAAAGCATCATTGGTCAGAGAATGGAATGCAATTCCCCAGAGTTATATCCAAAATGCTATAGATAGTTTCCCTAAACGGTTGCGTAAATGTATTGCTGCTAATGGTGGTCATTTTGTGGAATAGATTTATAATGTTATATACCATCTGAAAGAGGAGCGTTCGCGCTACAACCCTATATAATTGGATAATTTTTTAGATGAAATTTTCATTAAAAATAGTTAGCCTCAAAACCCGCCAAGGACTTTTCTTCCACCAGTTATATGACCGAGATATAATTTCTTTGAAAAATAAAAAAAATTTAGAAATGGAAAAAATGAAAAATGAATTTTTGCAAATTTTGCTAAACTGGTCTATATTGTAACAGTTGTATCTTTGGAAAACGTTGGCCGAAATTATTTTCGTAATACCGTTTTTAAAGCTCTTGTTGAGCGCTACAAGATAGACCAAATTGTTTGGCACTTGTTTCCCCACCCTAAATTTCTACACCCTAAATACAGACCTCCACCCTCAACTTTGAGAGCCTATATCTCGGAGCATCTGAAATATTCTGCGTTCCCTTTTTAGTATTGATTTAAAAATCGAAATAAGTCGAAATGTAATCAAAATTCTGAATCGTTTAGCATTTTTGTACGATTCAATTTTACGTGCGCTGACATGTAGAGAATTTAAATCCGATAAAAAATTGCAGGTATTATGCATTCTACAGACGAAAAACACAGATGGAATTTATACGGAGACAAGGAAGCGCGCGATACTGTTCAAAAAGGGCGGAACTCATACCGAGAAGAAGAACGTGAATCAAAGAAGCAGAAAGAATTGGAAGCAAATACGAGGTTTTGAACAGGGGAGTTGATGAAATCACAGAGGTCAGCTTTTTTAGCTGATGTAATGACAGTTTATTAAAATTTGTGAACTATTTAGCACAAGAAAGCTAGAAAGTTCATTCAGGAAGGTTTCGCACGCTATTCAGACGACAAGGAGATGAACGAGCATTTGAAAGAGAATCTTTTCACGGATGACCCGGCTCTATATGTGTTCATGCCGACGCCGGAAAAAAACATGCCTTGGTCCCCACTGTTGTTTTTTTACAAAATTTTTTTTTGGAATTTAATTAAAAGTGTTTCCAAACACCCTATATCAACCCAAAATCGCTTCAATAATCTGAATGGGAACATAAATTGGATAGATGGTGAAATTATGCAAAAAGTTGTCCAGGTCAAGGTTTTGAGTATAAATAAATGGTTGAGGAGACTGTGAAAATTTTTTTTTGCATTTCACGCATGCACTATATATATAAAAAAGCTGTGTGAGCCCTATCCCGGACATGCCAACTCCCGGGCTTTCTTTTTTAAGCAGCGTATAGCCGTTAGGCTTAGGCTCAAGGTCTAAGGCTTAGTCTTAGGGCCTCTTTTTGCCCAGCTCCAGTGACCAAAACATGGTAAAACAGGCGAAAAAAAATGGTCGAAATTTAAAATTGCTCAAAACTTAATTTTTTATCGACCAGAACTCAAAAATAATGTTTTTTTGAACTCCTGAGGTGATTTTGGGTTGATATAGGGTGTTTGGAAACACTTTTAATTAAATTCCAAAAAAATTTTTTGTAAAAAAAACAACAGGGGGCAACAAGGCATGTTTTTTTCGGCGTCGGCATGAACACATATAGAGCCGATGACCCAATGGTTGAGTACTTTAAAACAATGAAACACAACGTCCAGATGCGTAGTGACGGGGTAGGCTTTTGTCGTATTAAGAAGCCAAACAACTGAATTTGCTTTTTGTAGTCTTTCCGGAATACAAGAGTCCATGGCAGCCAAACCGCTTTTCAATCGCTCCAGGCTATCGTTGGGATGGTGTTAACAGGTCAAATGGATTCGAGGGAATAATTTTCTTCGTGGAGAACAAGCGCAGAGCTCAAGCAGCATTGACGTACAAATCCATGATTGAATGTGAAGATTGATTGTCTTGTTTACAAAAGTATAATTCCCTTGTTTGTTATCTCGTGTTTCGTATATAATAAAGTTCTGCTAGCACCAGTCTTGAGCAGTGTTGTAAAAGCACCGGTGCCGGTGCCGAATTTTGACTTGGCACCGGTGCGGTGCCGGTGCGGTGCCAAAAAAGGTCCGGTGCTGGTGCGCGAATTTTTTGAGGTGGTGCCTTATTTTTTATCTGTTTTCTGTTAAAATTGTGATCAATTTTCAGAAAAGCTGAGCTTTTATTTGTAAAAAACGACAGGATGTTACTAAAAAAGTGTCAATTAACAGAAATTGTTCACAGATGCCGATTCAAATTTCCATGTTTATGATTTGAATCAAGATTTCTTTTACGTGGAGTTTCCACTCAGCTTTGGTCATTGGAGGTGGTGCAGGCTCTGTTGAATGTTCTTCTCCGTCCTCCCACCAGTCCACGACTTTGTCGGACAACCTGGAGAGACCTAATATACCTGCGGCATTGACAAACAGCTGCTTAAAGCTACTGACTCCAACCAAGCGCAAGAATCCAGTCATTATATTACAGCCTGAACAAAGGAATTCATGCAGCTGGAAAAACACTCTCTTTGACTGTCGACGTTGTGACGACAAAGGGTATGCTTAGGGTTGGCGGGTACCCGAACCGATACCCGAAACCCGAAATTTTCGGGTTTCGGTTCCAATTACCCGAAAACGGGTTCCCGAACCGCCAACCCTAGGTATGCTTCATAGCTATCTAGGAATCGTAGGGCACTATTATGATTCATCAAAACAGAAAATAATGGTTGTTGGACTGGACATCGTCGAAATGAAAAAAAGACACACCGGTAACTACATTAGAAAAGAGTTCTAATTAATTATAATAAATTACACATTTTAACACTACGTGTCCAATGACGCGGAAAAGTGTGACTGCGACTGTGACTGGGACTGTAACTGTGACTGCGACTTTTGCCGCGTCATTGGACACGTAGTGTAAGCTAACTGTTGTCTAATTTTATTGCTGCCATATTTTTATGACGTTTTCAACCTTCATTAAAAACAAAATTTTGCATTTTCGCCAGAGTACGACAAATGTTCTGTTTTACAGTACATTGTGCTGTTTTGCAAATCCAAAAAAAATCTTTGAAAAAAACAGCACATCAAAACAGCACAAAATAAAATGTGCTGTTATTTGTGCTGTTTTTTGGATGACCCAAAATATGTGCTGTTTTTTGTACTGTTTGGACAGCACATGTGCTGTTTTAGCAAATTAACTTCGTGGAATCTTGCAATATTTTTACACAAAATATCGTGCTCTTCAAAATAGTTAACGCATAAATGAAATTGAACTGGTCTACCGTATTTTATCTAACTAGCCACCCTCTAATAAACCGACATCCACTACTTTGAGAGTCTATATCTCAGTCCAGTGTAAATATTTTGCAAAGCTGTTTTTCGCAGTTTTCTTAACTCCTGCATGCTCTACCGATTCCAGTTTTTGGATTTTGGATTCTAAATTAAAAACCGCAATAAGGGCTAGCATTTTTAAGTTCTGAACACAGATTCATTATTATTATTATTTTTGTTTTTTCACGCAACCTATTCATTTTCTTTCCAAAACTCTAAAACATTGGATGAAGAAAATTGCCGCGTAAGTGTATTGTACATATCAAGTTCAGATTCCAGTGGAAGGTTTCGAACTGTGTCTGTCTCAAAGTAAGTTTTTGGAGTTACCTGTGTCACGGTGACCACATCACCTCCTTTTTCTAGCCATAACGCAGAGGATTTTCTTCGGACAGTATCCGTGATCTTGGAACAAAATTGTTTAAAAATTTTTGACTTCGCAAGCTAACCTCAGCCAAATTCCAGCGCGGTACTTTGCGGCATAAGTCAGGAAGTTGTTTTCGAATTACTAGATCAAGAAAGGCTGCTACCATCGCAACTTCTTTGTTCATTTTTTCTATCTTTTTTTTTTCAGAGCAAACAAAGCTGCTCTCGCAAGTGATCCAAGCACAGTTTAAATGGTTTTCGATGCTATGTGTTGCTATTGCCCTAGCAGAAGTCACGCGTGATGAAATCATCAGAGAATGCAGAAAAGAAGCATTGCGCCTTCATGCAGACAAAAATGCTGACCCTCTTGCAACACAACAATTCCAGGCATTGAATGCAAGACACACTCTGCGCATGAATACTTTGAACATGCAGACTCCAATTTCGGAAAAACAAATCCCGTCATTGCCAGAAGTTAACAATGCTCGTGTGTTTGTGAAAAGAGAGCTTGCCACTGGTGCTGCTGGAGCGGGTAGCTTGATCGCGTATGCTGTCGTGACAGACGCTCTCTCTAATGATCAACCTCATCTCGTATAGTTTTTAAAACTTGTTCAATATACTCAATATATAACCCCATTAATAATGCTTAGGAGGACAGTGTCGTTGAGACGGGACCGCCCCATTTTTCCCAGATTTTCAGCACATAGCAGACCACTCTGGTCAGTCTTGGATAGTCAAAGCCGACAAGTCACACAAAAATTTTGGACACAGATGTATAACAGGCACAAAAGCCTTTTGTTGCAAGTATGCAAACTATATGAATATTGCTTCTCAGTTTCATATTTCAGACAAGATAGATTATCTATCGGCTGGCATGGACACTGGACAAGCACTTTGGATTTTGCTCGTATTCGCTGCAGCTTGTCTCAAATGCCACCATCTGGTGAATGTGGAGTTCTTTCATGCTTTACGGAAGAGGTAATCTACTATTTTACGCTTGTGCAAAATAAACTTTTTTAATATAGAAACGAGACCAGTCAAATATCACAGGACGTTGTGATCAAATCAAAATATTTGGGCATGCAGGATACCTTTACCCTGGTGTTATTCACTTTGGAAGCCATAGTTGGTTCCGAACTAATGACTATAGTGAGAACTGAGATACTTTGCAATATACATAAAAATCAAAGCATACAACAATCTCTGGCAAAGCACTTGTTTATTTCATGTATTCCACGTTACTTTCATCCAGTGTTTGCAAAACTCATACTCATCCTCATACTCATAGCTGGAAGTAGAAAAAAATACCAGTTGGCACTCGTTGCACTTCGATTTCTGTGAAGTTCTCCCATGCGGCATCACGACTGCGCTTCTTTGCAAAATTTCGGGCTTGAGACGGTGAATTAAAAAAAAAGTAATTGCCTAATGTAAGGCAGACAAACTGAGTGAAAACAACAGGATAGACTCATAATCATAGCTAAACTCATACTTATAGTTAAACTCATCCTCATAGTTTAACTCATACTCATAGCAAGTATGACTATGAGTATGAGCCTCATAGTCATACTTGCTATGACTATGAGTTTAGCTATGACTATGAGGATGAGTATGAGTTTTGCAAACACTGCTTTCATCTACATTCAATTTAAATCGATACGCCTCAGCTTTAAACACATTTGGAATAAAGTTTGCAATCAAAAAACGCCTTTAAAATAAAAAAGACAGTTCGAGTTAAAAAAACCCTAAATATAAAAAAGGTAGCATATAGCTTTGTACGAAAATATTGCAAGATTCCACGAAGTTAATTTGCTAAAACAGCACATGTGCTGTCCAAACAGTACAAAAAAACAGCACATATTTTGCGTCATCCAAAAAACAGCACAAAAAACAGCACATTTTATTTTGTGCTGTTTTGATGTGCTGTTTTTCTCGTCAGAATGTCATGTGCTGTGTTTTGTGCTGTAAAACAGCACATTTGTCGTACTCTGATTTTCGCTCATTTCGCTGTCTCTTACGATATCTTTCAAAAAACTATCTTTTTTATCTAACATTTCAAGTGGTCGGTGCCGACACCGGTGCGGCACCGGTGTTTTAAGACGGTGCCGGTGCCAAGCGGTATGTCCGGTGCTAGTGCCGGTGCCGGTGCCAACCTTTAGTCTTTTACAACACTGGTCTTGAGCATGCCCTTATTTTATCCACAGACATATCAACTGTGAGCCAGTTGGTATCATGTTTTTCATGTAGTTAACCGCACCACTCGCCATCAACCGGAATTGCTGTTCGGTTTATTAGCGCGTCACATCCTTATCCCCCAAATATTTTTCCCCAAACGAAAAGCTTATGAGAAACGAAAAGATGCAGCTTGGGAGACAAATTATGTTAAAGCACACTGTATTAAGTTTCTGCTAAAAATTTCAACCGTATGCTTGCCATCAATATATTTCTAAAAAAAACCCATTTGCAGGTTATAGCCGCAGAAGGTGAACAGCTGGCTAGCAAGGCATTGGCTGAAGCTGGTAAATTAATTTACTCATGTCATATTTTTGACTTATCCGGGATATACCGTATTTTCTCTATTAATTACCCCCTCTCTGATAGTTACCCCTATAGGCACCCCTATATCTCAGCTCAAAAATTTATTGTGCAAATCTGTTTTTTGCGTTTTGTTAATCATCACAATCTTAGTTGATTCAACTTTTTAGATTTCATTTGGGCACCCAAAAATTTCAAAATCGACCTTGAAATTTTTCGATTTTTCAAGGGTTGAAAATAATTACCCTGTAACTAATAAAGAAAATACGGTATTCAAAACCCTAAAATTTCGATTACAGCATCAGTGATTAGTCAAAACTGGTGTATCAACCTTTCCCTACTGCAAACACTCAATTCTATCAGTGCCGAAAAGAACCAGACCATTGTGAGTAGTTTAGCAAAAATATCATACAATCTAATTATATGAGTCCAATACGGTGGCTCAATGGAGTTAGAAAGAGCTATTCGCTAGTTTAGGGCTCTCCTACAAAATGGGAACACTGCATTTTGGCGTAAAAAAGCACATGTAAAGCTAGAAGGGTAACAATTTGGGGCTCTACACGCATTCGCGAGTCTAGAAAAAAAGATGCCTTGGTCCCCTGGCACTTGTTTACTTGGGGGTGGTTTGCTTTTTTGGTCAACTGTGAATAGTGTTCAGACGTCTCCTAATTAATTTTTATACGCTAAAAACGATAAAAAAGTTCTTTCCAACACAATTTCCGTACTGAAAAGACATGTTTTGAAAAAAATTTGGTTATCAAAGATTGACCAAATGCCTTGGTCCTCCAAGGTAGGCTGAGCGAATGAGAGCGGTGTGAGACTACAAAAGATGCTTCTCGACCAACTGCCTTGGTCCCCAAGGTAGGCTGAGCGAATGAGAGTGGTGTCAGACTACAAAGATGCTTCTCGACCAACTGCCTTGGTCCCCCTAAGGTAGGCTGAGCGAATGAGAGCGGTGTGAGACTACAAAAGATGCTTTCGACCAACTGCCTTGGTCCCCAAGGTAGGCTGAGCGAATGAGAGCGGTGTGAGACTACAAAAGATGCTTCTCGACCAACTGCCTTGGTCCCCAAGGTAGGCTGAGCGAATGAGAGTGGTGTCAGACTACAAAGATGCTTCTCGACCAACTGCCTTGGTCCCCCAAGGTAGGCTGAGCGAATGAGAGTGGTGTCAGACTACAAAAGATGCTTCGACCAACTGCCTTGGTCCCCAAGGTAGGCTGAGCGAATGAGAGCGGTGTCAGACTACAAAAGATGCTTTCGACCAACTGCCTTGGTCCCCAAGGTAGGCTGAGCGAATGAGTGGTGTCAGACTACAAAAGATGCTTCGACCAACTGCCTTGGTCCCCCAAGGTAGGCTGAGCGAATGAGAGCGGTGTCAGACTACAAAAGATGCTTCTCGACCAACTGCCTTGGTCCCCCAAGGTAGGCTGAGCGAATGAGAGTGGTGTCAGACTACAAAAGATGCTTTCGACCAACTGCCTTGGTCCCCCAAGGTAGGCTGAGCGAATGAGAGTGGTGTCAGACTACAAAAGATGCTTCTCGACCAACTGCCTTGGTCCCCCAAGGTAGGCTGAGCGAATGAGAGTGGTGTCAGACTACAAAGATGCTTCGACCAACTGCCTTGGTCCCCCAAGGTAGGCTGAGCGAATGAGAGTGGTGTCAGACTACAAAGATGCTTCTCGACCAACTGCCTTGGTCCCCCAAGGTAGGCTGAGCGAATGAGAGTGGTGTCAGACTACAAAAGATGCTTCTCGACCAACTGCCTTGGTCCCCCAAGGTAGGCTGAGCGAATGAGAGTGGTGTCAGACTACAAAAGATGCTTCTCGACCAACTGCCTTGGTCCCCCAAGGTAGGCTGAGCGAATGAGAGCGGTGTCAGACTACAAAAGATGCTTTCGACCAACTGCCTTGGTCCCCAAGGTAGGCTGAGCGAATGAGAGTGGTGTCAGACTACAAAAGATGCTTCGACCAACTGCCTTGGTCCCCGGTGTAGGCTGAGCGAATGAGAGTGGTGTCAGACTACAAAAGATGCTTCTCGACAACAACAATTTTATTCGCACTCAAAATCCTTGTAAACACTTATTTGCAACCAAAAGTTTAGAAGTTCAACTACGTTTGGTTGCTGGAGATGGGCAAAAGTTCCTCCTTGGCACTATTCACAGTTGACCAAAGGCCACTGGCCGGAGTTGGTTGCTTCGCGGCCATCAACACACTCCATTGCAAGGGATTGGGAGAATTGTAGTTCGTTCTCTGACTTCATAAAATGTTAGACAGATCTACAATTCCCCAATCCCTTGTAATGTGGAGTGTGCTTGTCTTGGCCTCGAAGCGGCCAACCCTTAACGGGTACAACAATCTCTAGAATTTTAGGGTAGAATTTTCACATTTGATGTAAAATATATAGCCTTGTTGGTTTTCTTTTTGGCCCTTTTTCCCATTTGGGAAAAAGGGGCCAAACGCCATTATAAGGGATGGAGGCCTTTCAGGCTAAGCCTAATGGCTAGCTTTAAGCCTAACGGCTATGCGCTGCTTAAAAAAAGGAAGCCCGGGAGTTGACATGTCCGGGCCAAGGGCTCACCCAGCTTTTAAACTATTTTTTCAAAGCCCTCAAAACCCTCATTCGATTTTCAAATGTTTAAAAACTATGTTTAAACCATCTGAGTCCGCCTGGCCTACCCTGAGCCTAAGCCGAAACCTAAACCTAAATCTAAGTGCGTAAAAATTTGATAAATCGAAAAAAGTTGAAAAAAATCAACAGGGGGGACCAAGGCGAGAAATTTGAAATTCGGGAAAAAGAACGTTTAATAGCAGAAAACCCTTTTTCCAATGGGAAAAGGGGCCAAACGCCTCTACGCGGGAGGACCAATGCAAAAATTTTTTACTAAAATTTTTTTGTGAAAATGATTAAAAAGTGTAAATAAACATGTTTTAAGACTTTTGGGAAAAAAAATTGAAAAAAAAATCAAAAGGGATACCAAGGCATCTTTTTTTTTTCTAGACTCGCGAATGCGTATAGAGCCAAATGTGGTAGTTATGTAGTTGGAGGCGTCACTTCTCATGCTCGAAATACGGTATTTACTCTAATAAAGCGGCCCCCTCTACTTTGAGAACTTGTATCGGTATGCAACTGACGCGGTGAACAAAGCAGCTCTGTACACTTTTTTTTGAATTTGCGCGTTTTGAAACTCCGGTTTTTCGCATGTTTTTCAAAAAAAAATTTAACTTTGGCGGAGCCTTAAGCTCCGGGTAGACCAGAACACGATAGCTGGGAGTAAAAATATCTTAAGAGCTGCAAAAGAATAAAAATTAAAAACTCTAAAAATATGGAACTTATGCACAATGTTGCCCCCACATTTTTTCTGTTTTTTCCAATGATCAAAATACACATAGCTTTATTCCATTTACGTGAACACGTTATAATTCCACTCCCGGTCTATACCTCCACGAACAACAATTTCACCATTAACAGATACAAATACCTCAGACACATGTTTCCACAGGTAAAAAAGCGCATCAGGTCCTCTGAACTTCTTCTTCCACATAAGCTTGGCAAGGAATTTACAGAATAGAATACGGCGTGTTCCACCTCCCGCTCGATTCGCTTGCTTGAATTTCCCCCTCATCGATTCAACGCTTAGTGTATGAACATCCGGATTCTCTGGCGATACAAAGTTATACCTAAAATGATAAGAAAAACATGGATGGAATGTTAAAAATTTATAATCAGTTGTTACTTGTAGTACTGCGTAGTGTTCATGTTTATCATTCATGCGATCGATTGCATTGTAGGAAGCCACACCGTCGTCAGAAAGAATGTAGCGTGCAATAGCAGAAAAAGAAAAAAAAGAAGAAAAGAAAAAATGGTTTAAAAATAATTAAAATATTTGGGGGCAACATTGTGCATGTTTTAAAAAAAATTTTTAACTTAGGCGGAGCCTTAAGCTCCGGGTAGACCAGAACACAATAGCTGGGAGTAAAAATATCTTACGAGCTGCAAAGCAATAAAAATTAAAAACTCTAAAAATGTACCGAGCCACTTTTTGTACCGAGTCGGTATGCATCTCTTATATCTGAGCCCAGAGCAAACATTTCACACTACTGTTTACTGCGTTTTTAACTACCTCTACAAATTATATTTTCCGTAATTTAGTTGGGCATCAAAAAATCCTGACATAAAATTCAAAATTTCCTGATTTTTGGAGGATGAAAAATACAGCGACATAGTGCTTTATTAAAGAAGAATCGGTACTTGTAGTTTTTTAACTTGTGTCTAGATGCAGGGCAGGCCAGCGTAGGTTAGGAATGGCTCAATCATTTATTTTTGCCTTTTTTTAAATAGCTCGGGAAATAACCTCTTCCTAACCTCTTCTGCCCTATTTTAAGCCTAAGTAAAATCTGAATTTTTAAAACGACAAACACCAGGGCCCTGTTTCTCAGCTAAACCGGTTTTCCGAAAACTGGTTTTCACAAACCGGTTTTGAAAGTTGAGCTGAGAAACGCATTTTTCGCCAAAACTGGTTTTCGCCGGAGCTGAGAAACAAGACAAGACTCTGATATCGAGCAGGTCTTTGCCCACATCTGGTACACATGAATTTGAGATTGCATCGTATGCCAGGTTTTAATGCGCATCTTTGCAATATTTAAGGTGCTGCCAATCCCTGTGGAACTAGTCCAGACACTTATTAAAAGAAGGTAGCCATCTAGCAACAGATCTCATTTCAAACTGCCAAATTTAGATGGTTTTAATTTTAATTGCATATTAGACTTCAATAAATTATGTTTTTGTACATTTACAATCTGCCAAACCCTGTCAATAGAGTGGTTTATATTTTTTGAGTTCCACCGCAATATGCTGATAATTGACCAGTTCTTGACCATCTTGTTGGAATTTTTTGAATGCTTCATGAGCTAGCACTTTGTTGAGTCTCTGATAGTACTGGATGAAATGGGTGAAGGCCATCTGCAACACGCAAACTGTTGGGTTTAAATCTATGACTTGGTACTAAAAGCCAATTCATCGCTATAAATTATTGGGATTATTATTGGTCCATAAGTTCCGGGTGGTTATACGTGACAGACTATATTTATGTATGGGTTGAAAAATTTTTCATAAATGAGAATCGGCACTCAAAATTAATTGCTGGGTTTGAAAATCGAAATTTTGACTACACAATTCACGATTTGAACCCCATCGGTTAATTAATTCAATTAATAATCATTTAATTAAAGGTTAATTAAAGGTTAATTAATCAATTAATAATTATTTAATTAATTACCCATTAATTAAAAATCATTTAATTAATTAACCGATGGGTTTAAATTTCGATTTTGAAACCCAGCAATTAATTGAGTGCCAATTCTAATTTATAAAAAATTTTGCAACTGGATATGGATGAATCCGATAAGTCAAACCTTAACTTTTTTACAAAATTTTAATGTGTGCTTTGTTCAAATCTGAGGGATGAAGGATACAGTCGAGGAGGGGTTCGCCCATTTCAGCCCGCCCATTTCTGCGCCTGACCCACCTGCGCCTGCCCATTTCGCGCCCTAGACATTTCTGCGCCCGCTCCCAAATAACGCCTGCTGAAGAGAGCTGTGGCTTAAAAAGGCTTGCATATAAAAGCTTTTTCTTATTGCTTTAGGGATACTTTTGATATTATATTTTTTTTAGCAGAAATTGTTACAAATGGAAGCTCTACTAGTCAAGCCTTATGCCGCATTTTTAAACAGAGGGAAAAGAACTTCACCTACGAGGGAAGAATGTACATAACGCATCGTATCTGAAAGGTGCCAACAAAGGAAAAGTTTCAGCAGAGTGTGATCAAAAGAAATTGGATGCAAAGGAGAGCATGGTTTAGTTCAGTAACCCCATAACTTTTACCTCCTAATCCTTTGCAATGTGGGAGTGACTGGTCAACCCTTGGCCGGGTATAACAATCTGTACAAACCATTAAATGCTAAATTTGACATTTTTTAATTTTTAACACTAAAAGGGTAGTTTGGGAAACTATCCAGACCATGCAAGTTTAGTTGCCACGCAAAATAGGCTACGCCAGTATATACTTGAGACATGAATCATTAGAAAGTGATTCTGCATACATAAATACAAATGATATCCGAGACTCGATATCCGAGATAACAAAACTATGTTAAAATTTTTTATATTTTAGGCATCCACGCACCCTTTAGCCTAAATTAACCGAAAAAGAAAATAAATAAACACAAAATGTCGTTGGAACCAGGCGGATCCGAACTTTTGATTTGGGGCGCGAAATGGGCGGGCGCGAAATGGGCGGGCGCGAAATGGGCGGGCGCAATTGGGTCGGGCGCGAAATGGGCGGGCGCGAAACGGGTCGGGCGCGAAATGTCCTAGGCCGGGAAATGGGTCGGGCGCGAAATGGCCTATACCCGTCGAGGATACAACCTCGATATAAGGTGACCCTGAGGACTGACCGAAAGCCTTCTTCACTAGATTATATCGAAAGTAAGTAGTCCACCTGCAGAATGTTGGTCCCATTCTTGAAGTTGGTGAAAGATTGGAGTATTTCGTTGTTGATCGCCTCAATGGACCGCTTCCACTCCACGTTGAAGGAGCGCACTATTTGGGTCACTTTGCCTGGAATATATCAAGCGAAATAAGTAGCCATATCCCTTCAATAAATCAATGCCTACTTCATATCTAGTGAGCAGTTGTGTGTGTGCTTGTTCAATAAGCGGTTCACATTCATTCAAAAACTGGATTAAACCAGAGAAATGGGGAGACAATATTTCTTCCACAAAAGCATTTATTTTGGTTTGCTGCAATTCCCAGAAACTCGACCGTTCCTTGACTCTGAAGCTATTTTTTCCTAAAATTTTACAACATTTTATGGGTGCTTAGACGAGAAAAATATTAGTTATTGAGTAACCTACATCCAAAACTGTAAGGATAATATCGTAGTTGTTGATTTGAAAGACCAGACGGTTTTTCTTGAAGTCAACTGAGACGTAAGTCTGTTGAGTAGACCTTCGATTTCGGCTTGTTGTTTACTGATCATCACCTGCAAAATTTGTACAATGAAAAGGATTGATATTTACAGAGAACTTTAAACGAATATCGCACAAAAAAATAACCATATACAGTCAAACAGCACACCACTAGGCACTTTTCTTAATATTTCGAAAAATTTTAAAACAGGCCATTTTTGTCGCTTTTAGTTAAGATAACGAATAGATGTCATGCAGCAGTTCTGAGCAGCACTTTTTATGTTCAGTATAGTATTTGTCATGTGTGGGTGGGTGGGTAACGCTTTTTCACTTCGAAGGCCAGAACGGGTCGTAGATAGCGAAATCACTTTTGTCAGTTAGAATCCATCGTGTTCCCCTAGAATGTCAGCTTTCCTTTTAAAAAAGAACAGGCGCGAAAATTTTTCAAATTTCTAATAGGGATATGCCTATTTTTCTGAACTGACAGTCATAGCCCTCATTGAAATTTCAAATAACTACTACACAAATAACTGTACTATACAAATAACTTGTACTGTACTTACTTATAGAGGAAACTGATCAGCAGCCTGCAGCACCTTATGTTCAGTAAGAGGCATTGCTAACCTGTAACTAGGCTTGATCTCGGGACGGGAATCCATGGTATTCCCGGTTTGGGAATCTCGAAAATTTTAAAAATTCCGATCCCAAATTCCGCCGGAAATTTTTTGAAATCCCGCATCCCGCCGGTTCACATTCGGAAAATCCCAAAAAAATCCCGAAGTCAAATTTTCCTTGTTTCAGTACGAAAATAGGCAAATATTTAAAGAAAGTTTATTATTTTTTCACTTCCGATGACGTTTTTTGTTGTCATTTGTGTGCGAAAAATAGTTTTTACCTGTTCATTTTTTCAGTATAAAGCATATTATCTGGAAGATTGATCGTTATAGATAGTGAGATC
>JAMRYI010001257.1:0-35571 GCA_029231635.1 Ditylenchus weischeri | reverse complement strand
CATCAACCAGATCTTATTTTTATCAGTTAGAGAAAGACGGGATTTTTCGTTTAATACCAAACTTGTGCTATTAGTCTATTGGATTCTGGATTCTAATTTAGATTTTAGTGCAATATAGTGTTCAGTACTCAGGAAAAAGCCTTCTGTGTGGTTGAATTTGGCAAGTTAGGAAGTTGCGTTGCTGTGCAGAAAAGTTTCAGGGGCCAGTATCGCTTTCCACCTCGTGTAATGGTTTTTCACGAAAGACAGCATTAAGCAATGGTTTGACAAATTTTTGGATTTGGGATGTCAAGTACAAGAATAGAAGCATCACAAGGTTAGGAATTTTCAAGTCTTTCTTCACATTTCTTTCTTTGATTTCAGATGGGTTCGGATAGATCTGGCATAGCTACAGTGCTCTCGTTCTTCACTCGCAACGTGTCACTGTCTTTGCTCTGATTGGCCGTCAAGAAATCGTTGGGGGCAATGTTTCTTTAAAAAAAACATCAACAGTGCCAACTACCTGAGTCTTCTTCACCATGTGACTTCTTTTTGTGTAGCTGGATCAAAAGCCGAGTCTACCGAGCTGATTGCAGAAGTGGATGAGCTTATTGGGAGAATTCAAATTGCCTTTGAATAATTGCCTCAAGAAATGATCAATAATTGTATCGCAGCATACCCTATTTGATTGAACTGTTGTTCCGCAGTTGGCGGTAGAAGTGTTGAAGAAACATTTGCAAATGTTTAGATTTTTGTTGTAAAGTTCGGTATTAAACGAAAACTCCCGTCTTCCTCAAAAAAAATATCTGGTTGATGTGTTCATTAAATTTGAAAAATACAGGCATTTCAAAAACCCAAAAATAGTTGCTTCACCCTGTATTTTTCTCTATTAATTTCCCTCTCAAAAGTGACAAAATGTGACTGTTACAGATTTTCCTGGAGCATATTTTCTATCCCCATATCAAGGGGTTTTTTTGCCTTGGTCTCCTCTGTTGGTTTTTTTTGTAATTTTTTATGCTTTAGGCAAGGGTAAGCCAGCGTATGTTAGGACCCACTAAAACACCCTTTTTTGTAGTTCGGGAAACATATTTAAGCCCGTCCTAACATACGCTGACATACCCTTGCCTAAGCCTGAGGAATTACAAAAAAAATTTTTTGCCTTGGTTTCCCCTGTTGGTTTTCTGTTATTTTCTGGGCTTTAGGCTTAGGCAAGGGTAGGCTAGCGTATGTTAGGATGGACTCAGACACCTTTTTCTTACTTTTTTGTAGTTCGAAGAGCATGTCTGAGTCTGTCCTTACATACGCCGGCCTACCCTCGCCTAAGCCTAAAGCCTAAAAATTAAAAACCAACAGGGGGACCAAGGCAATAAAACCCACTAATATGAGGATAGGGCCCAAATGCTGTGAAAAAAGATAGCCAGCTAGATAATTGGTGAAGCCAGTTTTTCGAAGTGCATCACACAAACAATTGTGATAGGTTTCTATTGAATCGGCCTGAGGATAGAAGAAACTGAAATTTCTATGAAGACTGTAGACCATAATGAAAATATTTTGCAAACCTGTTTTTCGCATTTTCTTAATTACTATCAGGGCACCTGATTCCACTTTTTACACCCAAAAATCTCAAAATTTTTCGATTTTCAAAGGTTAAAAAATAAGGTCCCATGGGGCCTTATAAAAAACAATACGGTATAATTAAAAATAAGCATTTTTCGTCTGGTTTAAAAACCATTTTTGTGTCGACACCTTTTTTCTGCTATGAATAATTCATTTTTATTTAATATTACTGTCAATGTAAAACAAAGAAGGTGTTTATTTTCTGCCTCAGTGCTGCAAAGAAATGACGTCTTTGCTATGTTGACGAGTAAAAAATTAGATGCCCTTCCTTTGTTGAAAGTAGGTAGTCCTTTGCAATCCATATTTTCGAAAATAAAAGGCTAAAGATTTTGCAGCAAATCATGTGTGCAAAGCTTAAAACACTATTTTTAAACTATTTTTCACAAAATATTTTTGCAAGAGCTATTTTTCAAAAACTTCAAAATTTCAATCCTGCTAAATTATTCCCTGAAATAGTTAAAATCATTAATACTAAATACAGTCAGCAACCAATATAATAGGAACCCTATGGACTAGCCTAAGGTGCCGTTATATTGTCGGTAAACTACTAGAAGTAGAAAATCGAATGATTAATAATCTATTTACACAAATTACACAGACATGGGCTGACGCGGAGCAAAATTACCGGTTTTTTCACTTAAAACCGACGGGTTGGTCTGTTGGTTACAATAAATAAACTTTAACATTAAGGCTCCATTAAGGCTCTAAATACCCTTTTTCCTGCTCTTGAATCACTTTTGTCACTATGCATTAAAAAATTTTTGACGCTACTCGGTAATAAAACCACCCCAACCCCCTAAACAAAAGCTACTCGGGAACATCCCCCCCTCGCCCAAAAATCAGACCTACTCGGTCCAGAAACACAATTTAAAAAGGAATTATGGGTTGCATTGGGAGGGGAAGGGAGTAATACAGGGGCGACTTATTTTCGGCTAGTTTACCATGTTTTTTCAACTTGGGCCGTGGTGAAAATAGACTCTTCATGCATTTTATCATCACGAGTACTTCTCGGAATCATGTCTAAGGTAAATAAGTGGGCTCTAGGTAAATTGATCCTCGGTAAATTGATCCTCTTTTTGTCTTGACACGAAATCATTTATGTATACTTCTGTTCACTCTTTCTTTGTTCACCTTCAAAATTTTGCGGGAATTTAAACTTTTCAGTCTGAACCAACCAAACGAGTGGTCGTCCACTTGGTGCGTATTTTTACGTTTTCATGTTCCAAAGCCTGTTTTCTGGACTAACTCGGGCATGCCGAAGATGGTTTGATAGTGGTAAATGCCGTTTTCTCGGGTATTTTTTGAGTATTGGATAATAATTGATTTTGATGATATCAATTATTGCCCAAAACTCAAAAATACTCAAACGGCATCAAACCATCTTCACCATGCCCGAGTTAGTCCAGAAACAGTTTTGGCATGAAAACGTAAATTCGCACAAGTGGACGACCACTCGTTTGGTTGGTTCAGACTAAAAAATTTCAATTCCCTCAAAATATTCCTTTCAAGACAAAAAGTAGAGGATCAATTTACCGGAGGATCAATTTACCAGAAGACCAATTTACCGGAGGATCAATTTACCGGGGATCACTTAACCGAGGATCAATTTACCGCCGCCCAGTAAGTCCGCGCATCTGTAACTATCAAGCCCCTGCGGCTGAAGAGGGTGCAGCTTAGAGTTGAATGTACACCCATACCTTAGACACAATCACTCGAAAGTGACTCTGGATGCATGGAGGGCTTGGAGTTGAGATGCGCACACCCACATACCTGAGACACAAATCACTCGAAAGTGACTCTGGATGCATGGAGGGGGAGTTGAGATGCGCTTAGACACAAATCACTCCAAGGTGACTCTGGATGCATGGAGGGCTTGGAGTTGAGATGCGCACACCCACTACCTTAGACACAAATCACTCCAAGGTGACTCTGGATGCATGGAGGGGGCTTGGAGGGTGAGTGCGAAGGTGGTAAAACCGAGTAGCGACAACATTTTGAATTTAAAAAAAAAATAAAGTTAAAAAGTTTTTTGCCTTTTTTATAGGAGCATCCCACGATCAGAAAAAAAACTGGGCCTGGCAGGCAGTGCGGACTGAGCATACTTTAAATTGCCTGAAATTTCGGCAAACCTTACTTGAGTAATAAAGCGCCTGTCTAGTGTAACTTGTTCCCACAGTAGTGCCACATTTGTTTTTCGTAGTCAAAAGAATTGAAAAAGTGTTGCTAATCCAAGTTATCCTACTCATTTTTTAATTTCTTTTATTAAAAGATTATTTTTGAGTGTGTCATCCTAATCTGCACTTTACTAAAATGTTTCTGATATTTTTCTCTCTTTAAGTCGTTATTTTTTTCAATTAACACAAATTTTAATTAAATGCCGTTTCGTTAAAAATTTTGCCTGTACAGTCGACGCTCTTTATAGCATTCCTCAAGGGGCCGGCCCCAGCTGGACGCTATATAGAGCGGACGCAATATAGAGAGTAATTTGTCGAACTATTGACTACCGGATGCAATGAAGAGATTTATTCAACTAACATCATAATCAGAACAACAAATCATAACAACAATCAATGAGTAAGCGTAAAATAATCAAAAATGTTCCTTTGTTTCATTTTTTTCATACGTTCATTGGCCAACATATCGTCGAATTTGTCGCACATCTGGAGCACAGCCGGGTCGTTGAAGTTCTCTTCCATGTAGCGCTGAAAGACCTTGAATCCGGCGGTTGCTTCTCGAATTGTGACTGGCGGCTGTACCATCTCTTCTTTGATATCCATGACGTCGGTGTCGCTAAAAGAAATCTGATGAAAACCAAACAAAGCAAAGACTTACCTCTCCGGCTCTTCCACTTCTGATTTTGAGACATCCGCAGCGATTTCAGACAGAGTGAGAGCTCCACCGGTAGTAAGTTGATCGTCTGCTGTCAAATAGTCGTTGAGTTCTCCTTCAGCCAGTTCCACACTTTGCAGTTCTTCCTAGAGAGTGTTGAGTTCCTCGTCGCCTCGCTCCAGTTGCACTTCTTCGTCCATCTCAGTCATTTGCTCTTCGCATGTCGGCTCTGTTTGCTAAATCCAGGGATAACATTCATTCGCAAAGTTTAAAAGATCAACTTCCATAACCTTGACAAATCCCGCCTTCCTAAAGCAATTTGCTATTGTTTCCGGCTTGACATCGGCCCAGAATCTTCGCAGGAACTGCAGCGCTTTGAACAAATCCACCTTGTACTCGGCCTTAGCGTCGATTGCAACAATTCTTTCACGGAGAAGAAAGCGACGATAATGTACCTTTAGGTTTTGGATGATCCCTTTGTCGCATGGCTAAAAGAGAAAGAATTATCCAAGCAAAAATCTTAAAGCAAACCTGAGAACGAGCTATCGTGTTTGGCGGCGGGAACTTCAGTGTGATTTGCTGCAGACCGAGGACCTAATGCTTTGCTGAGCGGTGCTGCCAATTCTTTCGCCAGCTTAAGCGCCTTCTCCTAAAATCAAAGAAGTTAGAACAGGAAAACCAAAACCAAATCTTACCGCCAAAAAGAGGACCGGACATCGAAACATTCTCACTTCGAGCGGCTGTGAACCATCGCTGGACCGCCTTATCAAGATTTTCTTGCTTCACAGGCCTCAAACGAGCTCGCTTTGCTTTGCATCCTTTATCGATTGCCTCAAGGATTGCCTTTCTGTCTCGACCGAGAATTGATTTGATTGTAGCCAATGTTTGCCGCAGCGTCGATGATTTGCTTCTTCACTTCCAGAGTAATCACGTGCCGCTTCTTGCTAGGAGTTTTCATAATCGTTGCTAAAATTAAAAAAAACAGTCGGGAAGTTCACACTAGAGTAACAACAAAAACAGAAAGAAAACACCGCTGAGAAAATTTGAAACAAAAATGAACAAAAGTAAAATTTTCGTTTTGAGACTTCAGAAAAATTTGGAATTTTTTGAGTAGATGCAATATGGAGCGTTTTTTTATGCGGCTAGGACCGGCCCTAGCCGGACGCTATAGAGAGCTGGACGCAATATAGAACGGACGCAATATAGAGAGTCGATTATAACAAATTTCTTTGGCGACCAATCAAACCAAAAAAAGCGGACGCTATAGAGAGCTGGACGCTATAAAGAGCGTCGACTGTTGATTTTTAAAATGCGTCAATTTTAAGACTAATGAGCTGTTTCATATATCCTTTGAAATATTTAATTCTTAATATTCGAATAGAACTTGAGCGAGTTCTCTGCTTAGACTTAAGCATAAGAATTACTATCACGAGTTCTTATTTGTTATTTCGTATGTAATCAGACCTTTTTTATATGTCATACATATTTAAGACTTCATAAGATGAAATAAGTCTGAAAAGTATGGTTTGAACATTTTCAAATTTTTCTTTAAATCATAATTTTTTTAAAGACTGCTCATTAATTTGTTTTGACTAGGGTTGGCGGTTCGGGTACCCGTTTTCGGTTTTTTTATCCGAAAACCGGAAATTTTCCGGTTTTCGGTTATAGGTTCGTGTAACCGAAACCAAAAATGTCGGTTACCCGCCAATCCTAGTTTTGACGCATAAATTTAGCTCACAACAAAAATTTAAATTGAAAAACACGACTTTCGCAAGGTCACCCTTGTGATTTAGGCCCTACCCATCCTTAGCCAATTTAACTTAAGTCACAAAGAGAGAACCAAGCAAAAACTCCTATTTTTTGCTTCTATCTTTTGCAAGCCCAAAAGTCGTCTACGTACCTAGAGGTTTCAGTCAATAGAAGGCAAGCACTTGATTGATCAACCACCATAGTCCAATCCAGCAGAGCTTGGGGTCAGTACACGAACGGAGACTAAAACTCACTCTGGAAATCACACAGACATGCAGTTACACACACAGAACAATACAAAATTAAAGGTACTTCTCCGGTCGCTGCCTCCCCCCTCCTACCCCTCCTACTACCCCTCCAAACTACTTTTCTATGCTTAATACAAGAAACACTACTAAACAGTTTCTGATCAAAAAATTTAAACTTTTTCCAAAAAATTTTGACTTCAACTCACCAAAAATAAATAGTCTTTTTGGGTATTTTAGGGTCATTTTTCAGTGATTTATGATATTAGGCTTAATTTAGGTTTAGGCTTAGGCAAAGGTAGACCAGCGTATGTTAGGACGGGCTCAGACATGTTTCTCACACTGAAAAAAAAAAGTAATAGAAAATATGTGAGTCTGTTTTAACACACGCTGGCCTACCCTTGCCTAAGCCTAAATTAAGTCTAATATCATAAATCACTAAAAAATGACCCTAAAATACCCAAAAAGACTATTTATCTTTGGTGAGTTGAAGTTAAAACTTTGTGAAAAAAGTTTAAATTTTTTGATCAGAAACTGTTTAGTAGTGTTTCTTGTATCGTATCAAGCATAAAAAAGTAGTTTATGACGGCCATTTGGGTCACTTTTCAAAAATTAATGGAGTAGGGGGAGGGTGGTTCAACCAACCGAAGAAGTACCAAATTAAATAACAAAGAGACTGAAATTTTTTTTATACAAGACGAATCCGAGTTCCAACTTCGGTATCAGAATTGCTTTTGCAAATCACCTTTTTTCCAGATCACCTTTCAACCTTAAAAAAGCTATAACTAAGCTTTTTTATACTTGTGTATTACACTAAACAAACCAATTGTCCAATAATAACAAGGCCGATTTTTTGTTTTGTGCACTTTTGACATTTTTGCCATATTAATCCACATTTTTTTAAACTTTTTTTGTTTATTTTTATGCTAACCAATTTCCCTGTCACCAATTTAGTTTTCAAATTCAGCTAAATCTTGGTGGTAAAAACATGCCCTTATAACTTTGTGAATAAAAGTATAAAGGTTGCCATCATTGTGTTCTCGGCCCATTTTGTTTAGGAGCAAAGTTTTTGGCACACATTTTTTTACTTCGTCTGTCCTTTCTCGTTTTTCGATCATTAGGTTTTGTTGCACACCACCAAAAAAAACAAGAAGATAGTTGCTGTAAGTATTAAGCCCTGAGGGAATAGCACTCCAGTGAGATATTGACTTGGTTGGTCCATTCAAAAGGGCGTTTCTCGTTCTCTTTTAAAATTTCAAACACTCATTATTCATAATTTTGTGTTGCAACAAGGAAATTAAAAGTTGGAACACTTTTAAGAAAATTTTGCACTATTTTAAAATTAGGTGCTCATTTTTGCTTTTCTCCTCCAGATGGTTTGTTAGGCTCGAGCAAAGAATAGGCCAGCGTACAAGTACGGACTAAAAAATGTTTTTTTCAGTGCAGGAAACAGGTTTGGGTCCGTCATAACGTATTGGCAACGGAGCGGATTAATGCAAAAATTCACTCGATTAGAATAGGGTCCGAACCAGGGTTTTCGTGATATGGATTTTGGAGCCCTGATATGATAATGATATGATATGGGGTTGACATGATATCACCTAGGGTGATATGGAACTCGTCAAATTTCCACCTCATATCATCTGATATGATGTGGAATTTTAAAAAATAACCTGATATGATATTGATATGAAATCACGGGTATAATACGGACGTGATATGATATGATATCATGATGATATCAGGTAAATATGATAATGATATGATATCAACAGTTTACCATTTGCTACTTTTTTCTTTAATCTCTATCACCATAGTACTGTGTACAAACACACCTTCAAGTAGATGCTCTCTGGAATCTCTCTCAGACACTCCGAAATGTCGCTCAGTCGTCGCCAAAATCAACGCTTTGAACAATTTCCTGGACAACATTGACTCATCTACCCCCGGGGCGACTTAAACGTCACGAGATTTTGAAGACGGCGGTCTTGACTGGGAAAGCTGCAGCGGTACCTATCAAATCATTGCTAGCGGTAAACGTTTTGGGCCGGAGTACGGTATAAGAACTCTTCCCAAAAATCGGTTTTAACCACTTTTTCGTGTGTTTTAGCATCTTTAACGTACAGAAAACATGTTTTTATGTGGCGGAAGACCATTTCCGGATTTTTTTTGAAAATTTTGACTTTTTGCCTTGGGGGGCCACGGTAAACCATGGTTTTCAGCGTATTCTACCCTGTTTTTGTCACTGGAGCTGGGCAAAAAAGAGTCTCTAGATGCATTTATTATCAAGAGTATTTCTCGGAACCATCTCTAAGGTAAGAGAGTGCGCGCATCTCTAACTCTCAAGCCCCCTGCGCCCGCGCAGGGGGCTTGAGAGTTATGTTCAAACTCTATCTTTTTCAAACGTTTACGATCTCGAAGTTTGTTTCTCAATTCATCGAGATATTTTTCAAGTAGCTTTCAAGAAGAATCTCCGTCAAAGTAATCAATTCCTTTGTTCACAACAACATCTATTCCAAAAACTACGTTCGAGAATCTGGTAACAAAAAAGCAGCGACGTTTTGGACAAACGAGGTAAAGACACTAACTATTTCTAAAACAACAAAAAGTTCAGCCAGATGGACCGATAAAAAAGTTAGCAATCGATCTTTTGATAATTCCTGCTTCGTCTGGTGCTGCTGAAATGATCTTTTCCATAATGACAATGCATGCGGAAGGAAGAAGAGTGGGTATCAAAGAAGAACTCTTAAAGTCTCGAACACTTCTGACATATAACTCGATATATATTTCTTAAGTTGCTTAATTATTTCAATAAAGATCAATTTTTAAGTAAAAAATTTGTCAAGGAACTTTTTTTTCGCTATTTGAGCCGGCCGGCGGACGGCCGGCCTTAGAAAATTTTAATCGGACGGCCGGCAGACGGCTGGCGAAAATTTCAGCAAGACGGCGAAATATTGGACGGCCGGCTGTTAGAAAAAAAAATCGGACGGCCGGTTGGACGGCCGGTCAAAAACGTCTAAGACGGGGACGGGACGCCGTCCAAATTTTAAGAAGCGCGGTCACTATGGCCACCAACGGTAAATCCTGCCGATTTGAAAGCACAAGTAAAGATAGCAGTTGACGATTATCTCGTGAAGTTGCACGAGCAAGTGCTGAAGAACAAAGTAAGCGAAAGTTTGGATGTATCGGATGAGTAAAAAAGTCTTTTTTTGATAGTTTTGATAAATAAAACACTGTTACAATTGATTGTTTTGAAATATTTCTGATATCATATGATATGGGTTGATATCACCTAAATTTTATTATGTGATGTGATATGATAATGATATGATATGGATGCTCGGAAATTCGAGTGATATGACATTGATATGACATGAAGTTCAGTGAAATGATATGATACGTGATATCACCCTCATGATATCATATCATATCAGGCTACATGATATCATATGAAAACCCTGGTCCGAACCTTTTATTACTTAACTTATCAAGGCCTCAAACACGGATGCTAAATCAGATTTGTCACTTTGAAATGGCTATAACTTTTTTTAAATTTTTCAAAAAACCTCTTTCTGCTATTTTGTGGCTGAGATTCAGGGCTGCCAGATGAGCCACTGAAAAAGTAGATGTTGTTTAAAAAAGTGAGATAAAAAAGAAAGAAGCCGCTTGAAAATCCTGACTCGAATTTGAGTGAGGATTCTTGGGCGGATTCTTTCTTTTTCATCTCAATTGTTTCATCAACATTCACTTTACTAATAGCTCATCTGGTAGCGCTGAATCTCAGCTACAAAATAACAAAAACAGAAAATTTTTTGAAAAATAAAAAAAAAACAGTTATGGCCATTTCCGTGTGACAAATCTGATTTAGCATCCGCAAACAGCCTCCTCATTGTGTTTGAGGCCTAACCCACTTTTTTCATTTTTATCACTTTAACTGGGCACAAGTTAAATATAGGCTCTAGCACTTTAATAACATCTTAGCACTATGTTATAGCGCAGTTCAAGAGCCTAAAAATTTTTTTCAAAATTCGACTGTTGTGATATGCCTTTTTGGAAAAAAATCAATTTGTTGGCCAATGGACAAAATCCAAGTTTTTCGGATTTTGGTCATTTTTTAAAGAAATTGATTTTTTCTAAAGACTATATCTCAACATTTGGTTTTTTTTAAATTTAAATGTCAAGTTTAAAATATTCAACTGCCTTATAAATAGTAAAAAAACTCCGGCCAACCTGTAGTTAATTAGAGACTATACTAAAATATCATTTTAAAACAAATTTTTTTTGTGTGATCTTTATATAGTATTTGGGTCGGGGAGGGTGTGTGTGTTACGCTAATTAATGGTCCCCTTGAGAGAAATTTATCTTTTTTCTGTGAAATATTTTAATGGGCGAGTATGTACTCATTGGAAAGCCCTTTCGCAGGCGGAGGACCTTTTGCGTTTAGATTTGGGTTTTGCTGTGAAAATTTTGGTTGAACTTGAAAGTTGGGGGTTTTATGGGAAAATCGGAGCGAAAAACTTTTCGTGAACAAAAAAAATTTTTTGAATTGCCGCCAAATTTGGGTTTTCGGCTTTATGGCCCCATTGATATTGTGATATTTTGCTACACTGAACTTTGCCTTTCAAATGCAGGCGCCCGAGAGGGCCCCAGTCCGCCTGCTGTATATAATTCACATGTCTTCACTTTAAACGGATAACTTCACATTAGAATTTATGTTGAGCTTGGCAAGGCCTTTAAAGCATTTAAATATATAAGCATATAAAGCCTTTCAGACTTGGGGGAAGGGATGGCGGTTGTTATGTCTTTTTCATGTTGAATATATTTTGCATTCTGACTCAGAATGAAACCTCGTGAGATAACTGTGGAATTTTCACTATGGTATACTTAGGGTTGTCGAGCCCTCGAAATTTTCGAGTCGAGCGCTCGAATTTCGAGTTGCGCTCGTAAAATTCGAGCGCTCGACTCGAATCGGAACTCGAAACTCGAAAAATTTCGAGTTTTCGAGTTTTTTTCGAGTTTAACTCGACTAACCCCATATATACTACAGTTATCTCATGGTGTTTCATTCGGAGTCAGAATGAATGGGTGGTCATTTTTGACTGATTTGTGATACTTTGCAGCTTTTTTTTTTTGAAATTCAGCATTTTAATAAATGAGCCATTTGGGAGAGTAAAAATCATTTTCTGTCTTGTATTACATTGTTCCAAACCTATTAAGACTGATAAAATTTCAGTTAAAATGGATCAGACTACAACTTCTATATTAAACTACTTCTCAGATGGTCCATCTTCTTCAACATTTGATGCCAACGACACATTTCCCAATAATTTATTGCCTACAATCAACTATAGTTTAAATAATGAAAGCTCAACTATTGTCAGTCAAAATTCGAGCACGGGTATTTCTAACAGCACAGAACTTCCTGCCTATTGTATATTTGAACAGCCACCTCTAACGGATGTCAGGTTCTGGATTGTCACTGTATTTGGCACTTGTGTTTCTATAGTCAGCATAGTGGAAAATCTGTTTTCTTCTATTTGTTTTCAACCAGGTTTAGTCATTTTTGATTAATGTTTAATTAATACATTTTTTAACTCTTACTTTACTTACATACTACATCTAACACGGCAACATATCGAACTGTATCGATTCAAAAATTCTGACAAAGCTATCTTGTAGAGCATGGTCGATTTACTATACAAAATTTCAATATTTTTGGCGAACAGACACAAAAAATGGAACCTGGAGACTCCAGAAACATCATGCCAAAGACTGCCTTGGTCCCCCCTATGGATTTTAGAAAACATATGTTTTTGCAGTGAAACCTCGATACAAGGATATCTCTAAAAGTTTGATCCCAATCAGGGTCTGATACTTTTTTTAGTCCATTTGTTGAAAAAAAGTTTTAGACCCAGGTGGAGATCGAACTTTTAGGAGTATCACTATATCGAGATATGACGGTGAAAAAATGTTTCAAAAATCCACAGGGGAGACCAAGGCAATTTTGTCCTATTTTACGTGTTTCTCGAGTCTCCAGATTCCATTTTTTGTGTCTGTTCGCCAAAAATATTGAAATTTTGTATAGCAAATCGACTATGCTCTACAAGATAGCGTTGTCAGAATTTTGAATCGAATCGTACAGTTCGATAGGTTCCCTTGTAAGAGACCTTTGTTTCAGCTTAGGATCAGTATTTTTCTAATCTGTTTATGCGTTTTCTTGACTGCCGATTCTACTTTTCAGATTTTGGTTGAGCACCCAAAATCTCGAGATCGACCTTAATTTTTACGATTTTTAAAGGTTGAAAAATAAGAATACGGTGGCTTGTGATTAAAAAAGACTTAAGCCAGAAAAAAGTGCAAAATAAATATGTGGAACAATAAGAAAGACGGTTTGAATTCTTACATGGCACACTTTGTTGGTACTAACTTTGCGCACCACACTTTTCCCATTTAACATCGATTTTATATTGGCTTCGAATAGGCTAACTTATGTCAAAGCTCACTTAAACCTATTGCTTATTTACCTTACCTTGGCGCTACTACCTGAATATCACTACTTGGCCAATATTACCACTAGGGTTGTCGAGCACTCGAACTTTTCAAGTCGAGCGCTCGACTCGAAAAATTTTCTTGGCGGTTCGCCGCGATTTTTGGTGGTTTTCGTACAATAATTAATGCACAACAGTTTTTCAATCATTGATTTCTCATAAATCATTTATTAGACAAATTTTCAAACAATAAAATCACAAATCATCTCCTAACAAAATATCGACAACTTCTGTTGGCTCTTCATCGTTCTTTTCTTTTGCTTTTTCCAAGATTTCATCGGCGAGATTAGCTTTGATGATTAGTAGGTTAGCTGCAGTATCTTTTGCTAATCGAGACCTTATAAGTTGGCAAAAAGAAGACTGACCTTGGAAAAGCATCGTTTAGAAGCCACGCTTGAAAGTGAGATTGCCAGATACTTACGAGCCATCAGAGCGAGATTGGGAAAACGCCTTGTCACCAGTTTCTTATACGACTTCCAGACTTCACTCGGCTATATTCTAAAATAGTCAACATGAAGAAGAGAATACTATAGGAAAAAAGAGAGAAAGTTCTTAAGAATGCATTAACAGGTCTTAGTTCACGACAAAACACAAAAATAATTATTTTTGATCGTCAAAAACTGAAGCGCTCAATAAGATTTTGAAACGAAAACTCAAAATTTTTTTCGAGTTGAGTTGAACTTAAAAGGAAAACTCGAAACTCGAAAACTTTTGAGTTTCGAGTTTTTTTTCAAATTCAACTCGACTTGACTCGACTTGACTCGACAACCCTAATTACCACTACTAAGGACTACTACTAAGAGATTCCAAGCGCACAAGACCCACTTTCAACCCAAATATTTTTCAAAATTTAAAACGAAAATGTTATTAGTTACTTAGAATATCTTAATTATATTTTAAAGCTTACAGAAAACACCATCGCACAACCTACAACATGTACATGCTATTTCTCGCCCTATCAGACGTTTTTGTTAGCGCTGCCTATGTGTTGTTAATGTCAATGAATGTGCTGTCAGACTACTTGCAATCGCCCACACTAGTCAGAATATGGTATTTTAAAAAATTATAAAAACCCAAAATCCTTAAACAAAAGCCATATTCAAAAATTTGTAGGTTTTCCTACATGGTACCTATCCTAACCGTCAGCCACTGCGGTATTACATCCTCCTGTTTTTTAATTCTGGCAGCTACCTTTGAAAGATATTGCCTGACCGTCAACTCAAAATATGTGCGGTTGATCCAGAGGAATCGCAAGTTCATCGTCTTATTTGCTATATTTTTTGGTGTGCTGAGCAAAGGCAGTATTTGTCTAGAGTTCAAAATTAGCTATCTAGAAGAATGTGCTGGTCATATCACTGAGATTAGGCTGGAATTTGAAGAATTTGTTTATGACACACCTTATAACACAGTCTGGAGGTTTTGGTACAGGAACTTTGTGACAGTATTCTTTCCCTTCTTTGCTCTCTTGACCCTCAACATTTGGATTGTCAGGGCGCTGAGTTCAAATGAAAAGAAAAATGGACTGTATACTACAAGTTCTAAACACTTTAAGAGAAAGGTTAGTAATAAGTATATTTGGCTCTTTCTCTTTTTCAAATTAAATTGTTTTTGGATTTATCCTGTTTCAATCCTTTCCACCATAACGCGTTCTGTCTTTAATGTGTTTATGATACAAATACTTTGCGAGAGTTTGCCTTTCGTCTAGAATCGTTGTGTATATTATTAGTTATAAATTATAATTTTGGAAGCGATTAGATCATAGCTTAGTAAAACTTTTACAAAACAATTTTTCGACGTAAGTAGACATGTATCTAACCAATCAAATGAATGAAAATAATAGTGCCTAGCAGGTTACAGTCAAACCTGGATAAGCTGACACCCCTCCGTGACGGCCTTAGGTGTCGGCTTATCGGGGGTGTCGGTTTATCGAGGGTGTTTGGCTTATCGAGAGTAAGTTGTTCTTTATTAATGTTACGGGTGTCGGCTTATCGAGTTTCTCAACACTAAAACAGTTTAGAACATGTAAAGATTGATTTCAAACAAAAACAATTCAATCAATAACATTAGAAGAGAAAAAATCAGTTAATTGGCTTTGTTTCTCGTTGTTTTGCGCTTGTGATAAAAAACTTTCGATTCGACATCTGCAAAGCAAAAGAAGCTGTAAAATGAGACAAAAGAACACAAAACAAGACAGAAAATGACACACAAAACAAAGAATGACGACAAGACAAAACTTCATCGAAAAACTTTTGACGGGAATTCAAAAAATTGCTAAAAATGCTGTAAATATGCAAGGTGTGGGCTTAACCAGTGTAATTTTAAGGGTGTCGGTTTATCGAGGGTAAATTTTGGCCCATTTCTTTGCCGGACAACCTAATTTTTGAAAGTGTCGGCTTATCCAGGTTTGACTGTATGGTGGAAAGGATTTTGGGCGCAAACAGGATAAATCCAAAAACAATTTAATTTGAAAAAGTTTTGGCGGTAAGCGGGGAGAGCCGTCTATTTGTTATATAAAGACAAAGCGTCCAAACAAACTTTTTTTTTCTGAATTTCGGTCAAAAATATTTCATTACTATTTTCTGGTTTTCTTTCCGACTCGGCCAAACCCCCATTCATCCGGAGTCAGATTTTGCCATATCGTTAACTATAGAATCTTTCGTGTCTTATACTAGAAATTCTACAGTTATGTACATATATCATTCTGAGTCAGATTTTTTCATGTCGATAACTATACGTTAATAACTGTAGAATTTCTTGAAAATTATACGAGAAATTCTACAGTTATTAAGGTACAGTGATCGACGGGTCAAAATCTGACTCAGGATGAATGGAGTCTTTGTAGGATCAGAACAAAAAATTTATTTGGAAGCGCGTTTTATATAATATTTAACTATTTTTATTGGTTTTTATTAAGAAAGTGGCTAGAAGTGCTACTAGGACAACAGTATTGGTCGTATTTACGTACCTGATCTCCAATATTATCAATGTTGTGCTAACTACCTGGGAGCATGTTGACAAAATGTCATTGTTGACAGATTATGTGCAGTGAGTTTTTTCTTGGTTCTCTATCGGGATAAGAGACGGCTGGTTGATTTATTTCAAAAAAGTATTTGTGTGCACATCTCAAATTCAAGCCACCAAGCCAGAGTGTTGAAAATACGCTCACAGGGGTACCTACGAGATGAAGCCGATCAATACACCTGACTAAAAAAGCATTTATAGATTTTTTTGCAAAACTCAAGTTAATAAAAATAATAATGCTATAAAAAATCTAATCACAAACAACTTCTTCGAAAGTTCTTAATCAATAGAACTGCTTACATTCACTCCGCGGGTACCGTATTTGCTCCATTAATCTCAACCTACCCACTAAATTCAAACTCGTGTTTTTGAGTTTATGGTTTTGGCCGACTTTTTGCAGATTGCTCTTAACATCCACCACCCCCCCTGGGAACCTATCGCGACGAGATATTCTGGTAGGGCCAATGTCCTAGATTATTATTTAATAAGGTGCGAAAAAAATTTTTCACGAGGGCCTATGGACCGCGTTTCTGCCCCCAAAAATTTTGAATACATACTAATTGGATATTTTGGGCCAAAATATCCAAAGAGTATGTATTCTCTAAGTCAAAAGAGGCCAAAAATGCGAGTAACTTTTTTTTTTGGACAGAAATGGGAGTCAAGTTTCTGCCAAATGATGGTCTAAGACATTGGCCCTACCGGAATATCTCGTCGCCACAGGTTTCCGTTCGCGTGTTTAAGAAACTCACCCCTTAATTTGTAGCTCATCTCATCATTGGCTACAAAGTGAGGGGTAACATGATTACAAGCAATCTACAAAAAGTTGTCAAAAACCCAATGCCAAGAACCAGAGGTATGCGGATTGATAAAAGATAGCTTCAAATAGGGTTGGTAAATGACATGTCATTTTGTGTCATTTTCCAAATAAAAATTTTATTTAGGTGAACCAGGGTATCGATCTCAAATTAAAAAAAAAGAACATTTTGGCAAAAAAAAGGACATTCAGACCCTTTTTGAGGAAAATGGACATTTCATCATCTAGTGCTTGTTGTCATTTTCAAACAAAAAAAATTTTTTGACTAAAATTTCAAAAAAAAAAAGCTTTTGGGTCCCAAAAAGTACAAATCTTCAAAATCGAACACATCAACATCATATTCTTCAGTTTCTTTAATTGCATATAATTTGGTTCTTCTTCCAATTTTCCACTTTTGCTCCTTTCTTGCTGATGCGCATTTCAATAACAATACCACACTACGAAAAATTGGGCAGACCTTTTTTGCAGCTGATTTCCGTTTTTTCGCAGTTGATTTACCGCTTATGCAGCTGATCAAAGATGTAATAAATGAGCTACAAAAGGGTGAAATCAGTTGCAAAAAGACGAAGCTGCTGCAAAAATAAGGTATGCTCCGAAAATTCTGTGGGAACAAAATTTCAAAATGACAGATTTTTAGTCAGTTGTCATTAACCAACCTTAGCTTCAATCAACCCCTTTCAGTCATAGAACGTTAGTAGGATTACAGATATGCACACAGATACCTAAGAAATAGATCTTTGAGAAAAAAAATCCAAGGATCTTGCTAGATTTTGAAAATAGTTTGGCAAGATTGCATGCGGAATTTACCACTACTCTCTGGGATTTCCATTCCGCACTGTAGCACTAATCGAAACTGATCAAAGCACATTTGTAGAGTTTATGCCATAGCACTTGACCTTGCCTCTTTGATGACTAACATGGCTTGTGCCTTTCGCCCTATGATTTATCTAATATGCCAGCCGACACTAAGGCAGGAAGTGTTAAGGATTGTAAAGAGAATATTTTCTTCAAACAAATCCAAATTGGCTGATAACAACAATTCTTCACTAGCCACTGATATTATATATTCTAGAGTAATTCTTTTTGCCAAAAGTGTATGAGCCTAAACTTCAATTTCAGGTGGACGAACCAATTCAACAAATCAACACCGGTTTGCTCAGCTATCCTGTGGTTGAACCAGTAGTAGAAGCCAATAACAACAATGTTTTGATGGACAGAGAATCTTCTCTAGTAAAAGTGCCACTAGTCAATGGTGACGCTGCCAACTTAGTCAGATCTAAATCCAAATCTGACTCGGAAGAAGAATGTCTAGCAGAAAAAGATCTAGAAGATTATGATGACGAAGATGGTGGCACACCTGGCAAACACAAACTCAGCAAAATGTCAAGTACTAATGGAAGGTGAGATAATCACAATGTAACTAGCTATCAACTTATACCCAATGCAGTTGTTACTAACAAAGGAGGGACCCTAACTGTGATCTGAGGAAATTTCGATAAATTTTTTGTAGAGGGAGCCCGAATCCTTTGTGAATTTGACTCCTTAAAAAATTTTTAAGAATGACGCATGGGTGAGTTGTGAAACACCATGATATGGGTATGGAGGCGTTTTTAGAACTTTGAGACCGTTGTACCCCTACCTGCACGCTCGAAAAATCGGCGCCGGCTGCCGACACGGGCACCGGCACCCTCGAAAATCGGCGCTCGCCGCCGACATGGGCACCGGGACCCTCAATAACTGGTGGCGGCGCCGGCGCCCGAAAAATAGCGGCGCCGGAGGGTATGATATGTGTTTGACGTTAAAATTTTTGTTTGTTGACACTAGGATCTAAGTTAGATGTTGTTAATACTTAAAAAAATACTATTAAAACTTTAAAATGTCAAAAATATTAAAATAAATCCAGTACTGAGACACGTACCCAGCGTCGGGCGCCGGAAAAAAATTGGCGCCCGGAGCTGGCGCCCGTACTAGTAGTAGTAAAAATTGGAATTATGTCTAAGGTAAGTGAGTGCGTGCATCTCTTATTATGGTTGTTATGGTTGTCAAATTTAGGCTAGTGTCTGTGCTAATGCCAAGCTGTGCGAATGCATTTTCCTATTCCGGCAGTGACTCAGCCATGAGGTTGCATCCCAAAGCCCATTCTGAGCGTGTTCACGGCTCAGATGCTCAATTCAACTGCAGAAGGTCGATGGAGCCGTTTTCAGCCAGTAAATCAGGCTCAAATGACAACCTGGCCATGCCAAATGGTAATATGAGATGTGCGAGTGTAGATCCGTCCCTTAACTCTAAAAAGTCAAAAGGGCAGCCCAGTCCGACAATCGGTGCCTCTACAATCAAAGCTCAAAAAGAAATGTTCAAAAAGTTGTTTTGCAAATGATAATAAAGAAACATTACTGTAATTAATAACAATAAAAGTGATAACTCTTTATATTAGGTTGTTCGGAAAGTCATGAGAAAAACCACGTGATATTTTTTCAAAAACTTTTTTTCGTTCAAAAGACTAAAATTTTTTATGTTTACACATTTCAATCACTTCAAAAAAATTAAAAAATAAATTTTTCGGTATAAAAATGTTGAAAAAAATTTCACCTTGGTCCCCCAAGCTGATTGAAAATAAATAAGAATAATCAGCTTGGGGGACCAAGATAAAAATATACCAAAAAAATTTTTTTTTGTCTAGAAATGATTAAAATGTGTAAACAAATAAATTCTTGGTCTTTTGAACGAAAAAAATTTTCGAAAAAAAATCACGTGGTTTTTCTCATGACTTTCCGAAGCACCTAATATTTGATTGTAAATATTGTATTAGATTTAATAAAATAAATATAAAAAGTGAAACGAAAGACCTGACTTTCCATTTATGTTTTGTGTAGCCAGCTCTTGTTTTACGCAACCCCTCGAAACCACATCTCAATAAAATCAAAGGTGTCTTTAAATTGAGCATTACAAAAAAAATATCAGGGGATTTTTTAATTGAAAACTTTTCCGTTTGACTTAACGATTTGAAACAGACAAAACTGTGAAATTGTTGGCCGAAGTTTGGTATACAGTTGACGCTCGGATTAACGACACCTCAAGGGACTGAGCCTGCGGTGACGTTAATCTGATTTTTTTCTAATAATCATAAACCACATCAATAACAATTAGGTTTTCACATCAAAGTAATTTTTTATTTAATATTTTCGTCTGTTTCAGTTTCTTTAGAAGTTTTGACCTACCGGAGTATACATCCCCCCAAATGAAAGTTTTTAAAGTGTTTCCAAACACCCTATATCAACCTAAAATCACCTCAGAAGTTCAAAAAAGACATTATTTTTGTGTTCTGGTCAATAAAAAATTGAGTTTTGGGCATTTTGAAATTTTGACCATTTGGCTGTTTTACCATGTTTTGGTCGCTGGAGCTAGGCAAAAAGAGCCTCTAAATGCATTTTGATCAAGAGTCATGTCTAAGGTAAGTGAGTGCGCGCATCTCTAACCAACCAAGCCCCTGCGCCCCCGAAAGGCCATCCAAGCGCAGGGGCTTGGTTGATTGGGGTTGAGATGCGCACACCCACATACCTTAGACGCAAATCACTCGGAAGTGACTCTGTATGCATAAAAATGTATGCATACCAGAGTTTCTTTATGCGTTAGGCCCCAGTTAACAAAACTATGTTCAAATTTCATCTTTTTGTGGTCAAGGTACCCTCAACATCTGATTTACTATGTTATAATAAACAGAAATCAACTAAAAATTTCAAAATTCAAGATTTTAAAAAATCGACTTTTTATAGAAAAAAGTAGGTGAAAACACCTTTTTTATCATGTTCAATGTGTAGGAAATGCCTAAAAATGGTTAAAATGGTGTTTTGAAAAAGTTCAAAAAATATTTTATTTGGGAGGGGGGGGGGTGTTGGTATACTCCGGTAGCGCCGAAGTTTTTAGTTTAAAAGGTCCACTAGCGGCATTTTTTGCACCAAAAGTTCTATTTTTTATCTTAGATTTTATTTGGCTTGTAATTTGTGAAATGACGTTAAATTGAATGTCTTTTTTACATAACGGGGTCAAACTAAGGTTAATCCATGACAAGTAATTTTAATTAGACCAACCAAACCGCTAGGAAGTGCCGTTAATCTGGGATGTCGTTAATCCGAGCACCGAATGATGCAAATTTACAACACTGTAAGTTACCTAGAAGACCATCGCCCTTGACTGGAAATGGCAATTTGGAATATTTGGATTCGAGGGGAACTAATTGTTTTTTGCTCCGAAAAAACGGAAAACATTTTTGAATTTTTTGTGTTTGAAATTTAAATTTAGGTATTAGCAGAGAAAGATCTTAACACAACATTTAAAAGTTATAGAGCAATGGGAGTCAACTATCCCGTCCGACAATCTTTTTTCACAATTTTTTAAAATTTTTTTAATGATTCTAAATACAAATAAAAGAATAACCCGAAAAATGTTTTTCGTTCTTTGGAAGTAAAAAAGTTGTCCCCGACAATTCAAAATTTTTAAATTGTCTTTTTCATCCACGGCGATGCTCCTTCAAGTTAATTAAAAAGTGCTAATAAATATAGGGACACAATTATCTGTAAAATGATATTTCGTTGACTAAAGAAAAGAAAAAAGCGGGATTTTCAAAATATACTAGTATTATGGGTAGAGTTGTTACACAGTTAACTCGAATTCGAGTTGTATAACTCGAAATTGTTTTTTATCAAAATAGATCAATTTTTGTGAACTGAATGAAGATATTTTTATACCACTGTGTAGCCAGTGACCTAGGCTTTTAGTTGCGGGGTCACATACTCAAAATTTTGTAAAAAAATACACATAAAAACATTGAAAAAGGTCAAAATTCGAGTTAACTATGTAACAACCCTAATTATGGGCCACCCGGCCCTATATGATAATGGAGGGGAGGGGGCAGTTTGCCTTGGTCTCCCTTGTTGTTTTTTGCCGATTTTCGCAAGAATATTTATTACCGATCTGCTCAACACCGTAAAATCAACAACAAAATTATGACTCATATATTTAAACATCTATTCATAAAACTTCTGTAGATAGTTCCAATTCTTTGCCCGATAATTTTGGCGCAAGACGGATTCTGAAATGCAGAAGGCGAGAAGCTCATCGCTTGTACCATATAACCGCTTTATTTTGTGCTTCATATGAGCCCAGAATCCCTCACATTTGTTTGTGTGCACTCTCAAAGGCAATTCATGTTCAATCATCGACTAATTTTTCAAACAGTGAAAATACACGCTTATGTAACTAGTAAGAACCTGGCGAAAATCGGCAAAAACAACAGGGGGACCAAGGCAAAAACCCCTCATTTTCATATAGGGCCGGCCACCGGCTAAAGTACGCAATCCTGCTGGCCTGAAAAAGGCCAAAATGATGTCCTAAGGCCGTTTCAGCTGCTTTTCACGTAAGAAAGCAACGAAAAAATAGCGGGAAGACACTTTTTAGCACTTTTAGAAAAAAAAATTTTTGACTTTTTTCCTTGAGGGACCAAGGTACCACTCGGAAACCCCATAAATGAATACCGTATTTCCTCTAATTAGCCGGCCCCTCATAATAAGCCGGCCCCCTCTAATTAGCCGGCCCCAGGAGGCGCTCCAAAATAAGCCGGCCCCTCTAATAAGCGGGCCCCTCTAATAAGCCGGCCCTCTAATAAGGCAGCCACAACAAAAAATCCAATTCAAATTTAATTTTAAACTTGTCTTGAAACCATCAAAAAACAGATGCATTTAAATTTGCAGACAGTTTATTTGTCCATGTTCATTTTCAGTTTTAGTGTGATCATTTTTAAATTTTAATTTTTTTAGCATAATGGAATTCGAAAGCGATGATGAAGAAATCAATCCTCCACAGAAACTGAAGTCTTATTCGATGGAATTCAGATTAAAGGTCGTCAAGCATGCCAAAGAAATCTCAAACCACAGTGCAAGTAGCAAGTTCGGAGTGAGTCGAAGCTGCGTTCAAAATTGGGTCAAGCAAGAAACAAAGCTCCATCACATCAAGTTGGTTTTAGCACCTTGTTTATTTAACAATTAAATTTTTTCAGTAACTCTTCACCCGGAGGAAAACTGAAAAAGAAGCTGCAAGGAGGTGGTCGTCCACTCAAGTTCAAGGATATCGACACACAATTGGTGATCTGGGTTAGAGAAAAGAGGTCGTGAAATAATTCAGCGCCAAGCCGAAAAAATTTTCAATGCAGAAAAAGATTGTGGTGAATTCAAAGTGAGTATTAAAGTGCCTTAAGCTATGACTAGTTTGTTGGTTTTAGGCAAGTAGAGGATGGTTAGAAAAATTCTTATCACGCCATAGCTTTCGCCTCCGAGTTCCAACGACAGTGTGTCAGAAGCCGCCAAGTAACTACGTGCAGCAAATCGTGGACTTCTTGCTTTACGTGACTGAAATTCGAAAAAAGCACAAGTAAGATTTTGTAAACTTGGTGTGAATTTTCAACTCTTTTCTTTCAGTTATCAGGGAATCTTTGCCGCCGATGAAACTTCACTCTTCTTGGATCCGTTGGGTGGAAAATGCATCGATGAGAGAGGAGCTAAAAAAGTATTTTTAACAAGCCGAATTTCAATTGGAGTCTTAAAATACTCTCGATTTTGGATTTCCATACTGACTACGGGTCATGACAAGACAAGAATCACTGTGATGCTAACTGCTAGATCCGATGGGAAAAAGTTGAAACCATTTGTGCTGATCAACAGAAAGAAGGGAAAGGATGTCACAGCAGTTCAAGAAAAGTACAAAAGCAAGCTGGAACTTTGCTGCGAGGGCTGCGTGTGGACGAACGATGAACTAACTATCGACTATTTGAATCGTGTCTTTGGTCGCTCGTTGTTTGGTGGAAAGTGACTACTAGTATGGGACTTCTTCCGTTGTCACCTCGTTAGCAAAAGCAGCAAAGAAAACATTGTACTCAAAAAGAAGTTTCTGGAGCTGAATATGCAAACGGCAGTGATTCCAGGTGGATGTACAAAGTTTATTCAAGTTTGACTTTATTATTTTATGGTAATTTTTAAATTAAAATGGTTTTAGGCGCCTGATGTATCGTGGAATGGACCGTTCATAGCTCGATTTCGAAAAGACTATGATAGGTGGATGAGTTTACAAGTGGTGGCAATCCAAAAGCTCCTTCAATGGATGTTTATTTGCAGTGGATCGTCGATGCATGGGATTCTTTGTCGCCAGAAGCTATAGCCAAGTCATTCAAGGGTCAGTTTGTTCAAATTTCTTTTTACTAAGCTAGACTCCTGATTTTCAGACTGTGGGAATACTGTCTGTTATGACGGAAGTGAAGATGACAAAGTCCACTGCTTCAAGCCACATGGTCCAATTCCTGAGGGGCGAGCTGTACTGATGGATGCACGTTATTCGATCAAAGAAATGACTGTCGTCGAAGAGGTCGATGCTGAGCAAGATGAAGAGAATGGCTACATGAGCGACGAATCTCTAGAGTTGGATTGGAGTGATGAACTGAATGCACCAAATCCTGATTTTCATGCTTTCTGATTGGAATTTATCACATCCTGGTCTATCATCTATCTTATCATTGTTGTCACCTCCTGGTTTTAACTTTCCTGTTAGAGAATTTTAATAAAAATTTGATAAAAGGATGTTCAAAATATAAGGCGGCCCCCTCTAATTAGCCGGCCCCCTCTAATAAGGCGGCCCCCTGGAGGGGATCCAAAAAATAAGCCGGCCGGACGGCTTATTAGAGGAAATACGGTAATAATAGGTAACAAAGTTTATAAAAAACACAAAGATGGACTTCGAACATAGTTTTGAATACTGGGGACTACCGCATATAGAAACTCTGGTATGCATGTTCAATTTCGAGGGATTTGTGTCTAAGGTACGTGGGTGTGCGCATCTCAACTCCAAGCCCCCTCCATGCATCCAGAGTCCATTTTGAGTGATTTGTGTCTCAGGTATGTGGGTGTGCGCATCTCAACTCCAAGCCCCCTCCATGCATCCAGTGTCACCTTGGAGTGATTTGTGTCTCAGGTATGTGGGTGTGCATCTCAACTCAAGCCCCCTCCATGCATCCAGTGTCACCTTGGAGTGATTTGTGTCTCAGGTATGTGGGTGTGCGCATCTCAACTCCAAGCCCCTGCGCCCCCGAAGAGGCGCTTACCTTACATAATTCTGACATGTACTCTTGATCATAAAGTGCATATAGGGTCATTTGTGCCTTGTTGCATTAGGAAAACGCAGTAAAAACTGCCAAATAACGTATCTTCGTGTACCCTCTGGTACTGGAACAAATGCAAAAAGTCGATCTTTGGTCAAATTTTTCTTCTTGGAAATTGCTTTCCCAATCGCTTTTTAACCTTTACTGTATGTAAAAGTGGTCAAAACGCACAAAAAAGATGTTTAAACCGGTTTTTGGGCAGGGGGGGATTCTGTAATCCGGCCCGGACACCCTCTACATTAACAATTTCTTCGTGCTAAAAATAGCGTTTGAAATGATTTCACAAGTAGTATCACAAGACCTTTGCAAGATTTTTAATCCACGTTGATCGATTGACAGATCCGACCTGAGCATGTAATATGCCTTTAACACAAGCATCTGGGCACCACAGAGCACAACAACCATCACCTGAGCATGTAATATGCCTTTAACACAAGCATCTGGGCACCACAGAGCACAACAACCATCACCTGAGCATCTAGCGCTCTCCTCCGTTCATCTGTTGTATAGATCAGAGAATTGGGTGTACAAGACGCACGCATCAGTCTGGACCTTGCTTCGCGCGTATGCACAATCCATATAAATATGCTTCTATCTAACATTTCTTATCATTCAACCATATTTTCAAAAAGTTATTTGCCCATTTCAGCTCTTGCTTTTTTGTTCAGGATAAAAAGAATGCAGAAACTTTTGTTTTCCTTGCTTATCATCTCCTTGACACTTGTTGTTGTGTCGGTAAATGGTGGTGGCGATGAGATAGAAGTGGTGGAAGAAGAACCCAAAGTTACCGCACGTAAGTACTTATTTCAATAAAAATAAACTGCTACTTTTGATATTTCAAATCAAAAAGTTAGTACAAAAAATCAAAAATTTATCAAGTTTTTATAGATAACGCGCTTAAAATACGTCAAAATGTTTTCGACAAATATTCCTATATGTTAGTGTAACCCCGTGCTCACATAGGCGAGTCGAGGTCATGGTTGAGCTCCAAAAGGTGCTCACATAGGTGGTCGAGATCGAGCTCGAATAAGCAAATTTTATTTTTAATATATTTTATAAGGGAATATAATAGCGGAACACTAGGGAAGCCCAGGAGCACATAAAAAACAATTTTGAAACATTTTTCAGCACTTAAAATGCTAACCATTTACGACAATCCAGGTCTTCGCTAGTCAAAGTCGCCTTATTTTTAAACCGGCTAATATTTCAAATTGGTTTTTACATGTTTAGCCTTTTACCTAAACTTGAAAATATATAAATAATAAAGCATTTAGCTGCTGCTGATAAAATTTACAAACCAGAGTCACCAAAACAGAAAGCTCAAAAAAAGAGCTGGTCTAAGGTTATACAAGACAACGTTAATAAACTAAAAAGAGAAATTCGTCAAGAAAAATTCCAAGCAAGGCAAACCAAAGCACAATGATTCTAAATAAAGAGAAGAAATCCAAATGTCAATCAATAAAAAAACACACACGCTAAACTCTCTTATAAACTTTTCATTTGTGAATTTAAAGGCACATACCATATTCACTCAATTAAGTCCTCTTCCCAAAATTGGGAATTTTCAATTCTATGGCATTGACCTAATTTTTTTGATAGTCGAGCATGTAACATACCAAAATTTAGTCCCGATTTCCGGCTACATTTTGGTATGTCGCATCCTCGACAGTCTATTTAAAAAAAGGAGGTCAACGCCATAAAATTAAACATTCCCAATTTTGCGAGAGGAGTTAATAAAGTAAATACAGTGAGTGTCGCAGAATGTAGACCCTTTTTAATATATCACTTCAACAAATAGCAATGCTTGCACACACACTAGTTCTTCAGCTTTGATTTTATGTTCATATGCTTGTTATATTGGGTTTTTAACAAATTTTTTGCAGACAACTCGCTTGAAATTTGATTGAGTCTTAACTCATCTAAGAAAATTCGAAATTTTGGATTACTAAGTACAATCAAACCTCGTTGTAGTGCGACCCCTAGGGACCGACCACAATTCGCATTATAACGAGACTCTCACTATATCGGACTCGCACTATATCAAAACTTTTGAGCCAAAACAGTTGAGAAAGTGCACTATATCGAGTCTGCATAACGTTCAAAAAAACTCTTTTATTGTAGTAATAAACCCAGGGATGGACAATGGTCAATTGTCTGGTCAATAAATATCATTTTACAGGTCGATAATAAATCGGTCAATTGTTACCCGCTATTTGCAGACTGTGCTACAGTCAACTCTCCCAATACAATTAACTGTCCGAATAGTCAACTCTCCAAATACAGTCAACTCTCCAAATACAGTCGACTCTCCAAATACAGTCAACTCTCCAAATACAGTCGACTCTCCAAATACAGTCGACTCTCCAAATACAGTCAACTCTCCCAATACAGTTAACTGTCCGAATAGTCAACTCTCCAAATACAGTCAGCTCTCCAAATACAGTCGACTCTCCAAATACAGTCGACTCTCCAAATACAGTCAACTCTCCCAATACAGTTAACTGTCCGAATAGTCAACTCTCCAAATACAGTCAACTCTCCAAATACAGTCGACTCTTCCAATACAGTTAACTGTCCGAATAGTCAACTCTCCAAATACAGTCAACTCTCCAAATACAGTCAACTCTCCAAATACAGTCAACTCTCCAAATACAGTCGACTCTTCCAATACAGTTAACTGTCCGAATAGTCAACTCTCCAAATACAGTCAACTCTCCAAATACAGTCAACTCTCCAAATACAGTCAACTCTCCAAATACAGTCGACTCTAATAGATGCCCCAGGGCGTTTATTTTTCAAAGTCCCTATAGTCCCTATACAGGGAGAGAGTCATTTTTAGATTTTTGTGGGCTCAACCAAAATCCAAAACGTGGAATCGGTAAAGCTAAGAAAACGCAAAAACAAACAGCTCGAAAAAAATTTCTGCTTCGAGATACAAATTAGGGATAAATATTCAATTTAGACTCTAAATTCGGAGAAGGGCAGAAGAGTCAGCGAAAAGACAGCAACAAACTATATGAAATTAAACATAAGCAACGTGAGCAAACGTGAAAAACAAACATATTTTTGAAATTTTTATTTGAAAAATTTGTGATTCGCACTTTATCGAGACTGTTTTTATCAGTCGTGACCGTGAAAAAGTCGCACTATATCGAGACTCGCACTATTTCGAGTCGCACTATATCGAGATATCAGAAACTAAGAATTTTCGCAAAGCAGTCAAGCTGCTTCATGTAAAGCTTAAAGTGCTTAGATTTGATAGGGTTCATAAATTACGAATTCTAGATTATCTGGCACAATTTGCCAAAAAGGCTGACCAGGACCACACAGTTGGGCAACAACAAGATTAAGATAAATTTCCGTCATTTTTACCAAGTCTTAGTTTTGTTCGTGCTGATCTGTGGAATAATCTGTAATTCGCAACTTATGCACCCATCAAATCTGAGTGTCTTAGGGTTCACATGAAGCAACTTGACTGCAATTTAAACTTGATGGGCCAATCTTTGAAATTTTAGATACAGTCTTGGTTGATACAGTTTTGGTTGGCCGAGAAAGAAATTCCGCTAATCTCATCCCCATTAACCCGTCACCTCGGTAACCCGTCACCCCTGTTAACCCGTCACCCTCCGTCCACAATCAACAAAGAAAATTACCCTTGATAAGCCGTCACCTAGCATATTGCGGAAAAGTTTTCAAATTTCCGCCAATTTTTTTCAACCTTTTGTGTTTGATCGTCATTGTTCTTCTATCTATGTGAACAGCGACGCCTTGGATGAGGTCTTTTATCAAAAGCAAAGGAAGTCGCAGAAGCAAAGTAGGATCAAGGACTTCTTCCCTTTGATTCGAGTTGAATTGTTGGTTGCTCGAATAAACGATTCTTATCGATACTTGCTCTTTGTAATCCTACACCCTGGCTAACCGTCATCCTGGCTAACCCGTCACCTGAAGTTGGTCCCCAAAGGTGACGGGTTAGCCAGGTTCGACTGTATTCCAAAAAAACATCAAAAAGGAGACCTCGACTGTTATTTGGAAAAAGTTAGCCTAAGCCTAAATCGCCTAATAGCTTTACAGAGGCATGCCCAGTTTAAATAGGTGGTGCCTGCCAATTCAAATTTTGTCTAATCACTGAACTTTTGCATTTTTTAACTTGTTTTCTAATAAATTATTTATTCTAGGTATGGTTTTGTTAACAACCAAGTTAAAAATCCGTTTTTGCGGGCACCACCTGTAATAAACTAGGCATGCCCGTTTAAATGGCCGCTGTACTACTTTCGACAGCTTTGTGAAGCTTAATAACTAGTTTTATAAATCAAGTTTGCCACGCTGGTGTTTTAAGAGTTTAAAAGAGTTTTACAGAAATTTTTTTTTTCAAGAAAAGAGTTTTATTAATTCAACATTAGCACTTTTAAATGTTTTTTGTCTTGAGCAGGATTAGGAATTTTTATGTTTTGATAGTTTTACAAGCAAATTGACCATGCTGAGGCTGAGCACGAATCCGGTGTCGGAATCAAAATTTTGCACATAAATTTAATTTCAGAAAAAAGCAGTTTTTTTGAAAACATTTCCTTTTTCGGGATTTAGTGTGCTGGCATAAAATAGCTTAAAAATCCTAAATTAAATCACAACCTAACCAGCTGAATACATTTTTTAAAAAGCCCGTGATGCGTTCTAAAAAAGGAGCAAAACTAAATCAAGAATATATTAAGTATACCCAAAAATAAAACAAAATTTCTCAAACTGAAGAAATTTCAAACGAGAGTCGGCCCTTGAAGTGTTGATTTCTTTATTTCAAACCAATGCGAAAAATATTTATACTCTCATTTTTATATTCAAATCCTCGGGTCTGTACTGCAAATCTATAGGTTCTCGGGTATCGTAGAATGTGGGTGCTTGCATCAGAATCCAACCAGCTCCAAAAAAGCACACCATAGAGATTATCATTAAAAATAGGCGGTCCAAAACCATAGCCACATATTTCCAGTCTTGATCTACCTGAATACATACTCAATTTATCATCTGTAAAAAAATATTATACGGTTAGTATATTTTAGTGTTGCGGACGGGAGTTGCGGGCGGTTTTGCGGTGCGGTTTTTTCAGAAATTGCGGTTTGCGTTTAAACCGCGGTTTTGCTACAGTCAACTATCCCAATACAGTCAACTCTCAGTCAACAATACGGTCGACGCTCCCAATACAGTCAACTCTCAGTCAACAATACAGTCAACGCTCCCAATAAAGTCAACTCTCAGTCAACAATACAGTCAACGCTCCCAATACATCAACAATACGGTCAACGCTCCCAATACAGTCAACTCTCAGTCAACAATAGCGTCAACTCTCAGTCAACAATACAGTCAACGCTCCCAATACAGTCAACAATACGGTCAACGCTCCCAATACAGTCAACTCTCCAGTCAACAATACGTCAACGCTCCCAATACAGTCAGCAGCTCTCAGTCAACAATACAGTCAACTCTCAGTCAACAATACAGTCAACGCCCAATACAGTCAACTCTCAGTCAACAATAACGGTCAACGCTCCCAATACAGTCAACTCTCAGTCAACAATACGGTCAACGCTCCCAATACAGTCAACAATACGGTCAACGCTCCCAATACAGTCAACTCTCAGTCAACAATACGGTCAACGCTCCCAATACAGTCAACTCTCAGTCAACAATACGGTCAACGCTCCCAATACAGTCAACTCTCAGTCAACAATACGGTCAACGCTCCCAATACAGTCAACTCTCAGTCAACAATACAGTCAACGCGCTCCCAATACAGTCAACTCTCAGTCAACAATACGGTCAACGCTCAAATACAGTCAACTCTCAGTCAACAATACGGTCAACGCTCCCAATACAGTCAACTCTCAGTCAACAATAAGGTCAACGAACCCAATACAGTCAACTGTCAGTCAACAATACGGTCAACGCTCCCAATACAGTCAACTCTCAGTCAACAATACGGTCAACGCTCCCAATACAGTCAACTCTCAGTCAACAATACGGTCAACGCTCCCAATACAGTCAACTCTCAGTCAACAATACGGTCAACGCTCCCAATACAGTCAACTCTCAGTCAACAATACGGTCAACGCTCCCAATACAGTCAACTCTCAGTCAACAATACGGTCAACGCTCCCAATACAGTCACCTCTCAGTCAACAATACGGTCAACGCTCCCAATACAGTCAACTCAGTCAACAATACGGTCAACGCTCCCAATACAGTCAACTCTCAGTCAACAATAAGGTCAACGAACCCAATACAGTCAACTGTCAGTCAACAATACGGTCAACGCTCCCAATACAGTCAACTCTCAGTCAACAATACGGTCAACGCTCTCACAATACAGTCAACTCTCAGTCAACAATACAGTCAACGCTCCCAATACAGTCAACTCTCAGTCAACAATACGGTCAACGCTCCCAATACAGTCAACTCTCAGTCAACAATACGGTCAACGCTCCCAATACAGTCAACTCTCAGTCAACAATACGGTCAACGCTCACAATACAGTCAACTCTCAGTCAACAATACGGTCAACGCTCCCAATACAGTCAACTCTCAGTCAACAATACGGTCAACGCTCCCAATACAGTCAACTCAGTCAACAATACGGTCAACGCTCACAATACAGTCAACTCTCAGTCAACAATACGGTCAACGCTCCCAATACAGTCAACTCTCAGTCAACAATACAGTTAACGCTCCCAATACAGTCAAACCTCGATATAGTGACACCCCAAGGGACCGGCCTAGGGGTGTCACTATATTGGAGTGTCACTATAGCGAGGATTCTTTACCAGAAAAGTTTTCAAGTGTCACTATACCGAGTTTTTGCAATTTGCTCTTTTTGCGATCGCCAGCTGTTTTTACTATGACCAAAGATACACTATGAACCAAAATGCAAATGGAGGAATAATAATAAATTCAAAAAGTCACCATTCACAGAGTGGTGACTTTGAATATACTTGAGCCACATGATAAGAGCTTTTTTTATTTGGTACAGACAGGCTATCCTGCTTTAAGACGCTCACGCTTAGCTAGACTGCCATCCATCGATTGCTGCTAGATTTTTTTTCTTGGTTTTTAGAACGGCATGTTCAATTTCAAATATTTATCTCCGTTGAAAATGCTGGTTGCTAATATTTTTTGATAACTTTTTTCCTTTTTCAGTCAAAGAGCTTTTTGTTTGGTCGTTAAATGAAATGATAAAAGTATCTAAGAACCAAAAAAATCGTGAAGCATTCGTGAAAAAAAAAGTGAGCGAAACAAAGTAAATAATAGCAAAAATGTTTACAATTTGTTAATGATAAGACCAAATTAAATTTTGTAAAGTATTTATTTAAAATATTTTATTTTTATCTACTTTGATTGACTAAAAATGGCAAATGTCACTATATCAAGGTTTGACTTTAGTCAACTCTCTGCGGTTAACCGCGGTTTTTGATTTCAGTGCGGGCGGTTTTGCGGTTGCGGTTTTTCAAATATGCAGTTTTGCGGTTTTAACCACGGTTACACCGCACCGCAACACTGGTATATTTTGACAGAAAATAGGGATTTTCCAATTTTTATAAATAAAAAACATCTTAATTTTTGTTAAACTAACCCAAAAATCCAACTGACCTTATTATCTCGGTCTTTTTTCTTCAGCAATTCCGCTATGAAGCACAAATTTTGAAAAGATTTTTGCACTTTTGGTGAGTTGTAAATCTTGTGCAATCTTTCTTCTTGTGGTGTTTTGTGTTGGTTCAACCCTGCTTTGGGTGCATTCTGAGCTAGAGACACTCGGTGTTCATGGTAGTTGAAGAAAATTTTCTCTGCTCGCTCATTTTGCTCATAAGTGGATATAGCTTCGTGCGGTCTACGCATCCATAAAACTTTGGGCAAAAAGTCGAGGAACATGGTCTTAATCCAACTGGACATTGTGTGCGTGGTAGGTTTGCGCCAGTGGAATTGTAGGGCTGAAAAAAGAGTTGATTTCTATTTACAGAGTTTTAATGGGGTGGCTCTGCTTACAAACTACTGTGATAAGGACACTCAGAGTAACTAGAATCATAGTGAATAATAGGTATTTGCCAACAAATGGAAGGCTTATGCTGTTGGCAGGAATTATTTCAATCTTAAAAAAAATGAAATTATTTCACTTGAAAGCTAATCTCTATACAGTCAATCTTCTCTATAGGCTACACCCTCAGGACCGATCCCAGCTGTAGCTTATGGAGAGTGTTGCTTAAGTAGCGTGTAGCTCTCCCAATACAGTCAACTCTCACAATACAGTCAACTCTCACAATACAGTCAACTCTCACAATACAGTCAACTATCGTAATGCAGTCAACTCTCACAATACAGTTAACTCTCACAATACAGTCAACTCTCTACGTGTCCGTCCGCCACATATATGTCCGTCCGCCACCTAAAAACATCCTTTCCAGCCTAATAAAAACTTGAGAAACTTTAAAAAGTGTTCGAAACACACTTGTGAGAGGACTCGGTAAAAGAAACTCTTGCCAAATCTTTGAATGCAATACTTTTTTTTTCGACTTTTGCCTAAATAGAGTGTCAGTTTGCCGGTCGGGACCGCCCCAGCTGTAGCTTATGGAGAATGTAGCTTAAGTAAAGTGTGGCTTATGAAGAATTTCCGTTCGCCTTTATTTCATTCAGAACCAACTTCAGCTGTAGCTTATACAGAGGTGTAGCTTATGAAGAGTGTAGCTTATAGAGAAGTTTGACTGTATAGTATTTGGCATGTGTGGGTGTGTCGCCACTTTTGTGTTGAAATCTTATTTTCTGCCATCTTTTGCGAATTTTTGTCGGATATCTCTCGAAACTCTCAACTATAACATCCTGGCTATCTTTCAAGCACAAACACGTGAAATGAAAGTCGCTTCTCAAAATTTTTTCTTGCCCTCCAAATTGGATTTGGTCGATTTTAGTCTGGATTTAGGGTGGAATTTTGTTTTTAAGCCCGATTTTCTGCCATGTTTTGCAAACCTGTGTTCGATATCTCACCGAAACCCTCAAGTACAAAATAATGGCTTTTTTAAGCACAAACACGTTTAACTTGCTTCTAAAATTTTTTTCTTGCCTTCCGAATTGGAGATGGTGTATTTAAGCATGGATTCGGGCCGATTTTTGCGTTCAAGCCTGATTTTTGAAAACCCATGTAAGATATCAGGCTGTAAGCATTGATTTTTTTGTCTCGAGTTTGTTTTGCGTTTGATTAACAACTATTAATAAGCACAAACACAATAGAGGCGCAGATAGGCCCTTGTTTATAATAAAGAAAATGGATTATTTTTGTTAACGCGGAAATTTTCCTGGTGTTTTGGTCCCCAAGCTGATTTTTGTAAAATTTTACACAGCCAAAAGATCAGCTTGGAAGACCAAATTGCATCTAAAACTGCCCGTAATAAATTTCTTATAGTATTTTGCACTCCTTTCAACACCCCCTGGGAACGTGTGGCAACGAGATATTCCTGTAGGGCCAATGTCCCAGGCCAACATTCGGCAAACACGTGACTCCCCTTTTTGTCAAAAAAATGACTCGCGTTGCCTCTTTGGACTTAGAGAATACATACACTTTGGTTATTTTGGAGGCAGAAACGCGGTCTATGGTCCCTCGTGTAAAATTTAAAAAAATTTAATGTCGCACCTTATAAAATCAAGATTTAGGACATTGGCCCTACCGGAATATCTCGTCGCCACACGTTCCCAAGGGGTGTTGAAAAACAGTGCAAAACACTATGAAAAAATTTACTACGGGCAGTTTTAGGTGCAATTTAGTCCTCCAAGCTGATTTTCTGACTGTGTAAAATTTTACAAAAGTCAGCTTGGGAGACCAAGGCACCCAAAGAAATTGTTTGGCTGACGAAAATCTTGTGTGACCCATGAAAAATACTCTTATGAAAAAACGTAATGTAAGTTTTGTCTGATGGTAGTTTGGTTTAATTAAGTGCTGGAGGTATAATTCCCGAAGCATAAAAGTTACTCGCCTATATATAAATAAGATTAGAACTTATAAAGTTTTTACCAAAAGCAAGAAAAACATGGTCAGGGCTACAAGAATGTTGATGCTTAGAGATACCTATAACAAAAACCTTTTATTACTCTTACAACAATCTTTAACAAAACCTAAAAACCTACTTTTTCACCGGAATCAGAAGGCAGATAAAACACTAGAACAGTTAAAAAAGATATGCCGACACATGGAAAAACCAAATTAACAGTGTAGAACAGGGGTTTTCTTCTCAACACCAAGAAATACTAAAAGAGTATTACTTAATGAAAAATATACCGTATTTTCTTTATTAGTTACCCCGGGGTAATTATTTTTCAACTTCTAGCAAATCGAAAAAATTATGGGTCGTTTTTGCTATTTTTGGGTGCTCAACCAAAGTCTAAAAAGTGGAATCAACTAACATTGCGGTGATTAAGAAATCGTGAAAAACAGATCTGCAAAATAGATTTTTTGAGCCGAGATATAGGGTGCCTATGGGGAGTAACTATTAGAGAGGGGGTAATTAATAGAGAAAATACGGTATTTAGTATTAAATTTACAGT
>JAMRYI010001624.1:0-17066 GCA_029231635.1 Ditylenchus weischeri | reverse complement strand
CAACAGCAACATATGGACTTAACTACCATGTTCAAACCTGTAATCGTGGAGAAGAAAATCAATGTACCAGAAATGGATCACATGGTTGGTTTTTATGATAATATTTTAAATGTTAATCCTGGAAAAATTTGCTTAAAAATATGTAAAGAATGTCAAAATATGATTTTTGTAAACAAGCAGAAAATTTTTGTCACAAAACACGATAAAACACGCGGAACTCATGTACAAAGTTGACTCTGCGATGAGCAAAATTTTCCTTTTGTCATTCAATTCATGGTATAATTGTGAAATTGTTCTTAGTCAAAGTGTAGATAATAAATGGAATTATGATATTTTTGAGGAATGAATCAAATAATCAAATGATGTTTCTTGTGTAGCTTTAAAAATTATTAATAATGAAAAAATGGGATCAACTTTGCACATGAGTTCCAAGAATGATGGTTTAGATGTCATTACAATCATATGTGGCTGAGTGTATGCGCATTCTGACCTTGGTCATAGGAAGCACATGGATGCACATACTGACCTCATTCACGTGATCATGATTCATTTTTTTATTTGTCTTTTTAATATTTTTTTTTGCTTAACGCTTTTCTTTTCATGTGTGCGAAAAATGACTTATATCTTATCTAAATAATGTGAAAATGGTTATTTTTATTCCATTCGACCATGTTTTGGTCGTCGGAGCTAGGCAAAAAAAGTCTTTATATACATATTCACTAAAAATAGTTTGGGCAAAATTATTTTGAAATTTTATTAGTTCTTTGCATTTTTCAAAAATGAACACTTTGCAAAATACTTTATTTAAAGTTAAAAATGAGAGCAGCAAAAGAGGGTACCGTATTTTCTCTAAAAAGTCTTCCGTGGGTCTTCTCATTCAACTCCTTAATTTTTAAAAAAATTAGAGGTCGATGTTGAGATTTTGTTTGCACAATCTTAATCGGAAATGCAGAACGTTAGAGATTGAAGAAGTTGAAAAACGCAATGAACAGCGATGTAAAATTTTTGTGTAGGCTGAGATACAGGTTTCGAAGTCAGTGGGCTTTTTGTAGCGAAGGGCCTTTTTAGAAAAATGCGGTACTTTGGGCAAGAGAAAAATCAGCAGACAGCTTAAAGATACCCACTTATTCACCCGAATTTGAAAACAGCAAAACATTCGTAACATGTTTAAAGAAACATTGAAATCTTAAAAAAACATAAACTTTTTTATTGACTTTTGAGTTTTCTAGTTAACTGGTATGTCAAAAAGTTGTTTGGGACATAATCAATCTTCAGCATTAACTCTAAAAAAATTTATATGAAAACTTGTAGTTTTTCAATTTTTCCTTCATAATTACAAGAAAACATAACACAGTGTCTGTGAGCTATTGAAGAAAAAATTTATATACCATTTGATAGGTCTTCAAAAACATTTCATTTGACTTTGAAACCTAGGGTTGTTTTCATTTCTCAAGAGACTACCAGGAGAGTGGGTATGTCTGCCAGGTGAGTAGCACTATGTGATTTTTTCAAGCGTATACACCATGTATCTTTTTATCCTAAAATTTTTCAGAGCCGTTTATTGTTGTGTTAGTTTCTCTCGACTGTAAGCTTTCAAATGTGTGCTCACTTGCATCTATCAAATGCGGAAATTTTAACAAGAATGTGTGAAAAAAAAGTTTTTGGCTGATTTTGAAATTTAGCATATTCGGGCGCTACTCGGTTATAACCACCCCCAATAATAGCTCCTCGGGAATACACCCCCAATCCTCGGACCTACTCGGTTATACAAACCAACCCCCCAAATTGACGACAAAAATCCTTTTTAAGTAATAATTTTGCCATATAAAGTTCAGAAAAGTATTTTTTAAAGGGATTAAGGGCTGTATTGGGAGGGGAAGGGAATAATATAGAGACCACTGTTTCAGGTTCCTTTTTCGGCCGTTTTTGTGCGGTTTCATCATGTTTTTGCATGGTGAAATTTTTTGTGGTCTTTCTTTACACTTTTGTAAAGTTGTTGTTTTATTTAATTGTCGAACTCAAAACCTCGACATTTTTGACAGCTTTTTGGATCTTATTTCTATTTAAATCATCTATTTTGGCAATTCTTGATTAACCATTTATTTGTTTTAATTCACATTTATTTTGAAATATAAAATAAATAAGATGTACTGATAGATGGCCATAAACTATTTGATTTCGGCCATAAACTCGAGGTGGCCATAAAATACTGAATTTTGGCCATAAATTATTGGTTTTGGCCAAAAACTCGAATTTGACTATAAAATAAATTGATTAATATTGATTAATATAGAGTGATCTTTATATAGAGTTTTAGTTTATCTAAAAGTTACTGACCGAACACTATATATAAATTTCCTATCAAAATCTATGTTTTAATCAAGCAATCAAAACAATGACGATAAAAGCACTGGAAAAATTAATCCAAAGTCGTTTTAGGACTCATTCTATGCACTGTTCCTTCAGCTATAAATTAAAAATCACCAATGATTTATATCATTTTTTCGATTATCTGGCGCCACTTTAAAAAATATATTTTTTGCTATTTTTGTAGATTTTTTACCTTAGGGGGACCAAGGAAAACCAAAAAATTAAATTTCTTACAAACCAAAGTGTTTCCTGCCGTTTCAGAGCACGAGAATCAATATGAGACGGGTGTTTTCCCCGTCAGGAAAAGTATATTTAGCTGGCTCGCGGGTATTCTATCCTTTAGCCGTGGAAGTGATCACTATATCGGGACTTGACTGTATAACAAAACGATTCTTAAGACACCATAAGATGCGGAATAAAATTTTCTTTTTCTCGGTGTAAATGGTTTTGAACTTAACACAACATCCGAGAAAAATTTTCAATGAGAACTCGTGCTGGGCTCTTTTCAAAATCAGCCAAAAAAATTTTCACATACTCTTGTTAAAATTTCCGCATTTAATAGATGCAAGCAAGCATCCTCTAAGGGACTCTAACACAACAATAAACAGCTCTGAAAAGTTTTAAGATAAAAAGATATGAGCGTAAAAACAAAACGAACATTTGAGAATTGGCCGCTAACTTTAGCTTTAAGCTAGCGTTTAGCTTTCTTAAGTTTTTGCGTCTATCTTTTTCAGCATGAAAAACTGCTCGAAACGCTACATTTGGCACACATGACTGCGTGAGTGTTAAGATGCATTTTACAGATCTGATTCTGGCTGATTTTTTGCAAAGATATGGCTATTCCAAAAAAATTACAATTACAAAAAAAAACGAACTTTCGACGCTACTGCTGCATACCCAACACCTAACCACACTCTTCCAAGTCGGTTATATGACACTAGCGCCAAATTTTCAAATTGTGCAAAATTTTCTGAATTTTCACTATTTTTAATTTTCGTAGAATAGTCAAATCTCTGCAATTAATTAACAAACATCATATCTGTAAAATGCATCTGAAAGATCTTAAAGCTCAAAACTGCGGTATTTATTCAGTTTTCACCATCTTTTCCTCCCCCTGTTTATTTTTAAAAAAGTGACCCGAGACGACGATCTTAACTATTTCGAAAAAAGCATACATACCAGAGTTCTTTTATGCAGTACGCCCCAGAAAGTTAAAAGATGTTTAAAATATATCTATTTTACCTTAACTTGTCTGAATTCACTTGACAAAGGCTAAAATGTAGTCAAAAATATCTATCTCTATCTATCTTTGATTAAAATTTTGACTTTTTGCCTTTTGGGGCCAAGGACCGTTGCTTTCCGACACAAATGTTTACTTTCATCCCCCAACACAAAAAGTCAAAAATTTGGTCAAAAATGTTTTTTTATAAAAATTGCTTTCCACCAAAACATTTGCGCTTTATATCGTTTGCGCGGTCTAAAATTTCATTCAACAAAATTTGTGCTTTAAAAAGTTAAAAAGTTGCCAGTTTTTTGTGTTTACCTTTTTATTGAACTGACTTGGTGTAGCATTGTTATTTGTAGGATTGTCATCAAGATGTCGCTCATAATTATATACCTAAAAAGTCTTGTGAATTGTTTAGTGTAAATATACCAGTATGTGTCATAACTCTTTGCGTTTTTTTCAAATTTTTAGTCAGAATCGATTTTTCGTTTTCGCATATTTCTTTGCAAATTTTTATACAAAACTTAAGATTTCAGGTGTAGAATTTTTTAGAAATGATTCTATAGCAAAAAAATTCTTTCGAAAATGCAATTTAGGTATACAGTTATTCTTAATCAGCCGATATATTTTTTAAACTAAGGGTGCAAATCTATCACTCAATTTAAGTTATGAGGAATTTTTAATTTAATTTTTAACAAATTTAAAAGCTGCGATTGGATTACAAACACAAATTAATATTGGCAGGATCACCTTTTAGTGGGTCTGCCCGACGATTTGCCAAACGATTAACTCGCCAACCGGTTAACTCGCCATTTTCTTTCTCGCCAAACGATAAGTTCACCGAGATACAGTAAACCAAAAGATTGTTCACTATTTTCTTTGCAGCCAAACATTTACTTATCTATTTTTCTTTCTAAAAGCCTTTTTAATGCTAAAAATTGTGCTGTGACACCAACAGAATTCTGAGCTCAATGGATATTTACTGGGTACTATTTACTGAGTACCTAAGCCTAAGCAGTGACGATGAAGAAGCAAACATTGAGATTCCGACAGCGCAAAGAGGAATCATCATCGTCTTTTTAGTTACGACAGTAAACGAGCTTATTGTAATTTTCATCTCTATTGTGCATGTTTTCATCATTATCAACTTTAGATTACGTCTTCTTTTGCTATAAAAGATCTACTAGAAATCTAGGTGAAGAAGAGCAAATTTATCAGTGCAGAAGATCCCGAAAAGACGATCTTTCCTGCGCCAAGCGAGTCATCTTTCAAGACAGTAAATACTACGAAGAGTCTCAGGAAGAGCACAATCATTTTTCTAAAAGTATACAGGTAAGTTTCATATACATTTTTAAAAGGGAATAGCTATGCTACAGGTCGGCCCTAAACCCTGAACAGCACAAGAGCCTGAAGTTTTAATATTAGTGGTAGACAGATGTGCTTTTACAGATGTGCTTAAACAAGCCAATTTGTTTTTACAATAACATACATTGTGTGGCGGCAACATTTGCTGTTGTTGATGGTAATTGTGATAATTAGTGCTGTGATATTGCAGACTAGGTGAAGAGCTAGCAAAATATGTGCCGAGCTGTGGATTTTCCTGAACAAGCCGGCCAGGTATGAGAGAGGCATTGTGTTGGGCGAGCTGGCCAATCTGCAATCTAGCCTGTTGCTGGCCGTACTGCAAAGGTTCTGAAGGCATGCCCATCGTAGGTACTCTTTGCTGATTCAGCTGCGAGAAAATACTTTGCTGATTGACCTGCTGCAGTTCACCACTTATCATCTGCTGATTTCTTGCCTATAATTTCTGTTGTTGAGCTTGTTGTTCCTTTTTACAAGTAAACTAGCTGAGATTCTAAGCTACAATAATGATAAATACATCAGTATCGGTTCCTTGATGATTTACTGTCAAGACAAATTTTGGAAGTACAATTTACCGCGGGTCATTTTAGCGCCGGTCAATTTACCACCGCCCCAGCACAAGAGCCTAATTTTTTAATATTATCAGCAGACAGATGTGTTTTTACAGATGTGCTTAAAGGGGCATACCCGCTCGTTTCAAAAAGTTAAGGCGGGGACCAGCAATTTTTTTTAATCGTCCCATTTTCACTCGTTTCGCGTCAAATCTAAGATTGATGATCTTATATTACTTTTGAAAACTAGGCAGAAAACTTTAAAAATATAGGTAAGAAGGCATGTAAAAATTTATCGAGAAAGAAAAGAACTGCTGGTCCCCGCTTTTTCTCCGTGTAACGCGCTGCTTGCCGCTTTAAAGAAGCCAATTGGGCGCTAATGGAGAATCCGGTTCAAATTTTGCGTTTGGTTCCCCTTGTTGATTTATTCTAAAACATGCCTCGGTCTCGCCTGTTGTTTCTTAATGTGACGACCTCCTTAATCACCATAGTCACATTAAAAATCAACAGGGGGACCAAGGTAAAATGTGGAAAAAATCAACAGGGGCACAAATTTTGCACCAAGGCAAAATTTGCACCGGATTCTCCATTATAGCCAATTTGTTTTTACAATAACATACATTGTGTTGCGGCAACCTTTGCTGTTGTTGATGGTAATTGTGATAACCACTGCTGAGATATTGCAGACTAGGTGAAGAGCTATCAAAATATGTGCTGAGCTGTGGAACTTCCTGAACAAGTCGGCCAGGTATGAGAGAGGCATCCTGTTGGGCGAGCCCGCCAATCTGCAATCTAGCCTGTTGCTGGCCGTACTGCAAAGGTTCTGCAGGCATGTGCATGCCCATTTGCTGATGCTGCTGCGAGAAAATATTTTGCTGATTGACTTGCTGCAATTCACCACTTATCATCTGCTGATCTCCTGCCTATAATTTCTGTTGTTGAGCTTGTTGTTCCTTTTTACAAGTAAACTAGCTGAGATTCTAAGCTACAATAATGATAAATACATCAGTATCGGTTACTTGATGATTTACTGTCAAGACAAATTTTGGAAGTACAATTTACCGCGGGTCATTTTAGCGCCGGTCAATTTACCACCGCCCCAGCACAAGAGCCTAATTTTTTAATATTATCAGCAGACAGATGTGTTTTCACAGATGTGCTTAAAGGGGCATATCCGCTCGTTTCAAAAAGTTAAGGCGGGGACCAGCAATTTTTTTTAATCGTCCCATTTTCACTCGTGTCGCGTCAAATCTAATATTGATGATCTTATATTACTTTTGAAAACTAGGCAGAAAACTTTAAAAATATAGGTAAGAAGGCATGTAAAAATTTATCGAGAAAGAAAAGAACTGCTGGTCCCCGCTTTTTCTCCGTGTAACGCGCTGCTTGCCGCTTTAAAGAAGCCAATTGCACAAATTTTGCACCAAGGCAAAATTTGCACCGGATTCTCCATTATAGCCAATTTGTTCTTATAATAACATACATTGTGTTGCGGCAAGATTTGCTGTTGTTGATGGTAATTGTGATAACCAGTGCTGAGATATTGCAGACTAGGTGAAGAGCTATCAAAATATGTGCCGAGCTGTGGAACTTCCTGAACAAGTCGGCCAGGTATGAGAGAGGCATCCTGTTGGGCGAGCCCGCCAATCTGCAATCTAGCCTGTTGCTGGCCGTACTGCAAAGGTTCTGCAGGCATGTGCATGCCCATTTGCTGATGCTGCTGCGAGAAAATATTTTGCTGATTGACCTGCTGCAGTTCACCACTTATCATCTGCTGATCTCCTGCCTATAATTTCTGTAGTTGAGCTTGTTGTTCCTTTTTACGAGTGAAAATTTTCAGGCCATCCACCTGGTCAGGTGGTACCCAACCCGGGTTTTTTGAAACAAATAGGTTCGGTGCTCAAAAATGACACATTGTCAATGTAACAATTCATATACCATTTGAAGCCCTTGAAATTCGGTTTGGACCTGCGGAACAGCTTCACTCAAATCTCACTTTTTGCCGTTAAAAAGCGGTGAAATTGGCACTTGGAAATATAAAATTTTTCGAAAATCTCAAAGTTTCTCGAAATTCGCCCCGTTCTGAGCCATTTTTCTGGCCAAAAACACTTTGTTCGATAACACAAGTTTATGGCCATTTGTAGCTGAGATTCTAAGCTACAATAATGATAAATACAGCATCATCTTCTTCTATATTTTTGCTGAACAATTATGAGAATTGTTGAACAATAATTGACTGCAATTTTCTACTCTTTCTGCACTTTCAGATTTTTTTTTTGAAACCAACCACACCTTCTGAGACTTCGACATCAAAAAATTTAACAATAGTGTTGAACATACAGGGTGGTCCGAATTTTCTGCCTGCTTTGTTTTGGCCATAACTTTTGCGACAACGCGACAACACACAGTGCAATACACCGTGCCTTGCATAATACATCACATCCCAAACTTTTTGCTCGATCGAGTAACTCATTGAACTCATTAAAATGTTCGCAAAACAAAACCTGGGAGTAATTTGGACCACCCTGTACATCCCACATCCATACATCCAAAATTCATGTCTCTCCCTACCCTTTTTCTTTTTTTGTTTTCGATAGTCGGCAATTCACTGAGTGTGCGTTCTGTGGGATCTATCTTTTTTCAGCCATTTGCACAGTATTCCATGATAATGGCTCAAACACTGTGGTGACATTTTTCCGTTTTCAAACATGCTAATGGCAGACTGCGAGCATTCGATCTTATTTTCTTCGAAGCTTTGGACTACTTCTGAAAAATGGTTAGTTAACTTATTCTCTACTTAAAATTTGGTAAATTTAGTAGACATAGGTCATAAATGTCAGATTTTCAACTTTTCTAATAAAAGTTTCAGTACAGAAAAGTTCCAGAAAGTTTCCAAAAGTTTCAAAATTCCAGACTTTACGTCAAATACATGGCAAAAAGTTTTATGGAACTTCTTTTGCATTTGAAACTTCAAATTTTGCATTTTTTTACCCTTTTTTAAATCAGAATGTATCCCTGGATCTCCTTTACAAACAAACCAGACAGAATTCTTAAAATACAGACTTTTTAAAACTAGAAGCCTTTTCAAGTGTAGACCTTGTTGTCTAGTCAAATTTAAACAGTTTTTTAATTTCCCGCAAAATTTCTCTCAAACTTTGAAATGCTTATTTTTGGATCATTTGAAAAACCGTGCACCCGCGATATAAGACCACTTTCGATATACCGTATTTTCTCTAATAAGCGCTCCGGGGCGCTTATTTTTCAACCCTCCGAAAATCGGAAAAATTTTGAGTCGATCTCGAAATTTTTGGGTGCACAACCAAAATCCAAAATGCGCAATCGGTAGGGCTCGTAGGAGTTAAGAAAATGCGAAAAACAGCTCGGCAAAAACCGAGACACAGACCCTCAATGATTTTTGATTTTTTGTTATGATCAATAAAAAAAAAGTTTGGAATCCACATAAAATTACACTTTTTAACAAAAAAGCGCCCCGGCGCGCTTATTGGAGATAATACTATCATTGCTCTGCTCACATAAAGCCATTATATAAAGTTGTAGCTTTTTACTTTTGAGCTCGCTAATACTTACATTACAAGATAGGATTAAAACCAAAAAAATTCACTTTTCCCTTTTTGGCCAAAATTTACATATGGTATGGTATTTAAATACCAACTGTATTTCAAATACAGTCAAAAATTTGTTCCGCCTCAGGAACGACACTTTTTTCACTTTTATTTTTGAAGTCCTCTGGCAAATATGATTTGCCCGTCTGATCGGGAAAATTGCAAGGATTTTACTTTTTTTAAAAGGTGTGCCGGAAAAATTAGTACTACTCACAAAAACAATCGGCAAAATCGGAATCCATGCTATTTTTGGACCAGTATGGCAATCACATTTGCCAAAAGACTTCAAAAATCTAGGTGATAAAAAAGTGTCGCACTTACTTGTTTGATTCAATCCCAATTTTTTCCTCCGCTGCCTGAACTTCTCCGCAAATACTTTTGGTTGTTCAGAGCAAAAGGAGTTTGTGTCATCCGATCCTACCAACATTTGACTACCCGAAAGACCATCAGTCATCGGGTTTTTAGAAAAGTTGGCCTGCTGGTCTTTTGCCACAGTGGGCAACGGTGAGGAATGGTGAAAGTGTGCAGCAGAAGCTGTCCCCTCATTGCTGGTCCGTTTGGTTGAATCAACTACGGCTATATTTTTACCCTGAAGATGTAAAAAAAAATGAAAATAATTTGAAAAGTAATAAAATTGAATATTTAAATATTGGGTTGGGTAATAATTATTTTCGTAGAATAGTCAAATCTCTGCAATTAATTAACAAACATCATATCTGTAAAATGCATCTGAAAGATCTTAAAGCTCAAAACTAAGGTATCACCTCATCTAATGTAATGTTTTGTTTGAAAAATGTTGTTGACTATTGTTAGCAGTAACGGCAGCAGCGGCTATTTTATTTAATTTCTTAAAAAAATTGGTATGTTTATGTTGTGGATCGAACCTAGGAGTTTATGGAGGGATCATTATATAGCGAGAGTTAACATATATCAGGAGTTGACTGTATAGCGAGAGTTGACTGTATAGCGAGAGTTGACTGTACAAGCAAACCTTCATTTAACTGACACCTGGGCCTTGGGGCCATTAAATCGAGAGGAGTTCAATCGAGGTTTCATAGAACCTTGACAAGATAATTAAACGATTTTGACGTCTTGATAAATAATCATGATTGAATCCTTACGATTTATTGAAAAAAAATTGATCATGGAAGACAAAAAGATCATGCTCGTGTTTGGAAAATATTCTCGAGAATATTTTTCAAAAGACTTCGCTCGAGCATTTATACAACCCTAGTTTTCACCAACAGCCAAATAAAAATCGATAAATTTACTATTTGAATAATTGTTGTCTCGAGCGAAATTTAAAATTTCACGGTGACTTGCTGTTATATCAGATTGATTGTTCAGAGAAAAATGGTGCTGGCTGGAATTGAACCAGCTCTTCTGGATTACCAGGCCAACGTGCTGCCATTACTCTACTTCTCCACCTCTGGCCAAATCCTGGAGAGAGACTAAGAGAAAGGAGACACAACACTTTTAAACTTCAAATACAGTTTTATAAGCATAACCATGCTGAACACGAATTCGGTGTCAAGATCAGAGATTATGAATGGCCTATTTCGGGACGGAACAGGACAAAATTGTGAATAAAAAATCCCGGACGGGATGACCAAATAATTAACTCCGGACACATTCTAAAAAATTTAACTTTGTTTTGCTCATTGTCTTACTGACACACATAGTCAGTGTTTTTTTTTCCAGATTTCTCATTTTCAATGGCTCAGTTTTTCTTGAAACCACAAGGGCAGAGCTACCGAACGGTCGAAGAAATTATGAAAAGTGGACCGGAACATGGGGATAACCTATTTGCTGATGCTGCTTCGAGAAATATTTTTGCTGAACAATTATGAGAATTGTTGAACAATAATTGACTGCAATTCTCTACTCTTTCTGCACTTTCAGATTTTTTTTAAAACCAACCACACCTTCTGAGACTTCAACGTCTAAAAATTTAACAATAGTGTTGAACATACAGGGTGGTCCGAATTTTCTGCCGGCTTTCTTTTGGCCATAACTTTTTGAATTTTTGATATTTTGGCGAGAACTTTCTTTTATTTTAAAAGGACAGTTTGCCATTTCGTTTGACACCACATGTGCCACTTTTGTTCAATTTTTTGCTGGAAGGTCAAACTTTTGGTTCATTTTTCTTTCTTAAAATCAGCGACAAACGAGTTTGGACTGTGATCTGGTTTGGAAAACACAGCTCTCCAATGCAAGTGCAGCTCGAGTATCAGAGGAAGTTCGGAAGACGCGACAACACACAGTGCAAGACACCGTGCCTTGCATACTACATCACATCCCAAACTTTTTGCTCGATCGAGTAACTCATTGCTGAAAGTAAATGAAAATGAACCAAAAGCTTGACCATCCAGCAATTAATGAAGAATCAAACAGAAAGTGACAAATGAGGTGTCGAACAAAATGGCAAGCTGTCTTTTTTTGAATGAAAATAATCTTGCTAAAATGTTCGCAAAACAAAACCTGGGAGTAATTTGGACCACCCTGTACATCCCACATCCATACATCCAAAATTCATGTCTCTCCCTACCTTTTTTTTTTCTTTCTCTTTTTCGATAGTCGGCAATTCACTGAGTGTGCGTTCTGTGGGATCTATCTTTTTCAGCCATTCGCACAGTATTCGATGATAATGGCTCAAACACTGTGGTGACATGTCACTATTTTCAAACCTGCTAATGGCAGACTTCGAGCATTCGATCTTATCTTTTTAGTCTTTGGACTACTTCTGAAAAATGGTTAGTTAACTTATTCTCTACTTAAAATTTGGTGAATTTAGTAGACATAGGTCATAAATGTCAGTTTTTCAACTTTTCTAATAAAAGTTTCAATACAGAAAAGTCAAAATTCCAGACTTTACGTCAAATACAAGGCAAAAAGTTTTATGGAACTTCTTTTGCATTTGAAACTTCAAATTTTGCATTTTTTTACCTTTTTTAAATGAGAATGTATCCCTGGGGCCTATCCCACTAATTGAAAAATTTTCATTTTTCATGAAAAATTGAAAAATTTTTCATTTTTCACTTTTCATTTCCTATCCCACTAATTGAAAAGTGAAAAATGAAAAATGAAAAAAAAATGAAAAAACATTTTTCATTTTTCACTTTTCAGTTTTTCACTTTTTATTCCAATCTTACAATGTACAATGTTCATCCAGACAAGCCTAAACATCATAACTTTATTTTCACACTTGAACAACGACATAACAAGGCCAACTTTTCTGCATTTTGCATTTTTTATCTTTTTTTAAATCAGAATGTATCCCTGGATCTCCTTTACAAACAAACCAGACAGAATTCTTAAAATACAGACTTTTTAAAACTAGAAGCCTTTTCAAGTGTAGACCTTGTTGTCTAGTCAAATTTAAACAGTTTTTTAATTTCCCGCAAAATTTCTCTCAAACTTTGAAATGCTTATTTTTGGATCATTTGAAAAACCGTGCACCCGCGATATAAGAGCACTTTCGATATACCGTATTATCTCTAATAAGCGCCCCGAGGCGCTTATTAGAGATAATACTATCATTGCTCTGCTCACATAAAGCCATTATATAAAGTTGTAGCTTTTTACTTTTGAGCTCGCTAATACTTACAATACAAGATAGGATTAAAATTTTTTAGAATATTTAGAATTTTTTAGATTTTTTAATTTTAGATTTAAGGACACCTTCAAAAATTCGTTCCGCCTGAGGAACGACACTTTTTTCACTTTTATTTTTGAAGTTCTCTGGCAAATATGATTTGCCCGTCTGATCGTGAAAATTGCAAGGATTTTAATTTTTTTAAAAGGTGTGCTGGATAATCTAGACTCGCGGGTCTTTATGGAAAAATTAGTACTACTCACAAAAACAATCGGCAAAATCGGAATCCATGCTATTTTTGGACCAGTATGGCAATCACATTTGGCAAAAGACTTCAAAAATCTAGGTGATAAAAATGTGTCGCACCCTAGGTGGGAACAAACTTTAAAGCGACACTTTACTGAAAACCAAAATTTTCACAACCAGAGTCAACTATTATGCAAACTCTTTTCCTAAAACGTTGTTTAATTACTTTTTAGAATTAATCCCAATTTATCTCTCCGCTGCCTGAACTTCTTCGCAAATACTTCTGGTTGTTCAGAGCAAAAGGAGTTTGTGTCATCCGATCCTACCAACATTTGACTACCCAAAAGACCATCAGTTATCGGGTTTTGAGAAAAGTTGGCCTGCTGGTCTTTGGCCACAGTGGGCAACGGTGAGGATTGGTGAAAGTGTGTGCAGCAGCAGCTGTCCCCTCATTGCTGGTCCATTTGGTTGAATCAACTACGGCTATATTTTTACCCTGAAGATGTAAAAAAATGAAAATAATTTGAAAAATAATAAAATTGAATATTTAAATATTGGGTTGGGTAATAATTATTTTCGTAGAATAGTCAAATCTCTGCAATTAATTAACAAACATCATATCTGTAAAATGCATCTGAAAGATCTTAAAGCTCAAAACTAAGGTATCACCTCATCTAATGTAATGTTTTGTTTGAAAAATGTTGTTGACTATTGTTAGCAGTAACGGCAGCAGCGGCTATTTTATTTAATTTCTTAAAAAAATTGGTATGTTTATGTTGTGGATCGAACCTAGGAGTTTATGGAGGGATCATTATATAGCGAGAGTTAACATATATCAGGAGTTGACTGTATAGCGAGAGTTGACTGTACAAGCAAACCTTCATTTAACTGACACCTGGGCCTTGGGGCCACGTACGGATTTTTCAGCTTGGTTTCTAACAAAACAAGGTCTAGAATTTAACTTTAGGTATAGTTTAGTTAAAAAAAAAGTTGAAAAATCCGTACAAAAATTCATTGGTTAAGAAAAAATTCTTAAAAATGCCCGCTAATTTTTTACTTGCCTTTTTCTCCACATTTTTCTTTGAATTTTTTAAAACTTTTAACATTAACGTGTAGCCCAAGATCTCAGCTTTCTAACGAACTATCAAACTTCATCGCATGATTTTAGAAATCTAGATATTTAGAAGTTAAGACGAAACAACACCTATTTTTTCAAACTTCTAAATCTTATCATTTTTAGTTATATTTAAGTTATAAATAAACTCCTAGGTTCGATCCACAACATAACATACCAATTTTTTTAAGAAAATTAAATAAAATAGCCGCTGCTGCCGTTACTGCTAACATTAGTCAACAACATTTTTTAAACAAAACATTACATTAGATGAGGTGATACCTTTGGTGTTGATTTCAGTATTTTGTTTAAATTTCAAACTAGCATTTGTCGTAACCCTAGGACTAGTTTAATTTATGGATGAAATTGATACTTGCCGCCTATTTTCTTAAAACTAACGCCTTTAAAAAAAACAAACATATTTTTTAAAAACATTTATATATACCCCCGAGTTTGTGCTCCTGCTGTGAAATGATACCCCCTTCGTCGGATAAGGCCAAACATTCTTTATTAATAAAAAAAATCAGCTTACTTTGTCTTCATTGCCTGCACGCTTAAATCTTCTAAGGTGATAGCCTGAAGATTTAAATTTATTTTGCTAAAGACTTTTCAGGTGCGTAGTCGTTTAGCGGTTGGCGTAACAAATGTTATAAAAAAGCTTAACGTATTAACAGAACGATAAAGTTTGTACACATTCAAATTCATTATTATTTTCTCACAGTCGGATATTTTTTCGCTCTACCCACCCCCTCTAATAAAACCACCGACCGCCATCACCCGCCCCAAACCCAAACAACTCTTTGCACGCACTTCCAGGCTGTTTCATATACCTCGGCAGTCAAGTACTGAAATCAAGATGATCGAACCCGAATGTACTTTCGAAATAATGCGAAACCAACTTCGAGAACGGCAGAACAGTAAACAGCGGCAAGAGTTACGACTCGCGCACCACTACAGCTTTGTTTCAACGATTTCTCCACCTTGCCAACCGTGAAAATAAGACCAGCTCGAGCACTGCGAATCTGAAGCTTAGGTTCCTTTAGGTTCCTTAGGTTCCGAATTCTGCGGGCTCTGTGCTTCTACCAGTAGACGGATAGCAGAAACTCGCTAATGCCAGAAAAAGTCAAATGACTTTTTCAACCAAATTTTATCTTTGATTTTTAGTGCATCGAAATAAGGTAAGGTGCGTTCTAACTTCAAAAGTTGTAAAAAAAAGATTTTTACCATTGTTTTAACAATTTGTTGTACAGTCAACCCTCGATTTAACGATACTCCAAAAAGTTCGTTCCCGCCTTGGTTCGTTCCCGACACTTTTTTAACCCGATTTTCAATGTTTTTCATTAGTTTTACTTCGCCAGTCTAGTGCGAAAATCGCAACGATTCTGATTTTGCAGATCGTAATTTTGCTAAAATGACCCGTGACCCGTGACCCTCGATTTAACGATACCCTATTCTCGGAAAAGGGTATCGTTAAATCGAGGGTTGCCGGTCATTTTCGCAAAATTACTTAATACCTGAAAAACGATCTGCAAAATCAGAATCGTTGCGATTTTTCGCACTAGACTGGCGAAGGAAAACTAATGAAAAACATTGAAAATCGGGTTAAAAAAGTGTTGGACCCTAGGCGGGAACGAACTTTGGAGTATCGTTAAATCGTAGATCGACTGTATAATTTTACTCAAAAAACGTCAACGCTGATTTTTGTTGACTTTTTCCTTCATAGGTGTACCTTCGGTAGCCTTTTCCAGTGCCATATTCTTATTTTTTTGATTTTCATTTTGTTTTCCACAAACAAATGCCAGTGCCAAAGATATTATTAGCAGACAAAACAAAAGCTTTTGCATTCTTTACGTTAATTATAGAAAAACAGCAAAGTTAAAAATTAAATACCTAAAAAATTTTGAAAAATTAAGTACATGGATAGAAAAAATCATATATTTAAGCAAATGAATCAAATGTGCTTGTGAATAAATCGAGATGCTAGCATGCTGTTGTATGCCAGCATGATATTTGTTCTGTTTAAGAGATAGATCAATAAAACTGTCGAACATCATAGGCAAAAGTTATTGCAGACCTACTCCCTTTTTCATTTTTAATTTTTTTTTAATTTTAAAACCAATAAAACTGTCGAACATCGTAAATGATTAGCATAAATGATTAAAATTAAAAAAACAACAGGGCTGACCAAAGCAAAAAAATCTCCAAATTCGTTACTACTGACGATATCACATCTGGTGTGATGTCACTTTTGAGCATTAGCTGGATAGCTTTCTGGATTCGACTAGTATGCTTCTGGTATGGAAACTGACCTGCGCTGTGAAAGCCAAAAAAGTTTACTCCATAGCTAGATGTTTTTTTAAAGTTTAAGGAATTTTAAGAAAAATCGACTTAAATATTAAGTTAAATTAATTAACGACTTAAATTATTAACTTTTTCAACAAAACTATACCTAAAGTTAAATTCTAGACTTTGTTTCGTTAGAAACCAAGCTGAAAAATCCGTACGGAAGTTCAGTGATTAGGAAAAATTTTTTAATTGGCAGGGACAAATTTAAACAGGTGAGCATGCCTCTTTAAAGATAAAAATCAAGCGTATACCTTGAAACCTCTATTAATCAGGCTGCCGGATTATTTTTCAACCTCTTTGCAGTAGGCCGGATTAATTGAAGAGATTCAATAGTCGGTAATAGAACCGTCGAATAGATTGTGCTAGAATAAAATAAGATAGAATATTTTATTTAGCGAAAAACAATCAAAATACAAAGTTTTGCATTGCTGATCAGAGTGATCAAAACGAACTTAATCGTTGTTGGGAAAAGGAGAGTGTGTCTGTCATCTGCGACGTCAATACATCAGACAGGTTGCTGAGAGGCAAATTGTGGAAGACTTTCAGCGGCAAGTTAGGCATGCTTTCGTTGATGAAGAAAGCTGCCTTCAAGTCTTGGATGCTCCCAGAAGGCACTGATTGATTAGTCCCAGCC